>PVLA01000604.1:238169-503625 GCA_004027455.1 Hydrochoerus hydrochaeris
GGGGGGGGGGGGGGGGGGGGGGGGGGGGACAATAATAAAATGCGCAAGTGATGCGGTGGGTGTACAAGGAGATTATGGTCTGCATGAGGCATGGTGGTGACTCTCATTTGAGTGAAGCAGGGCTCTTGAAATAGGAGAATGAAGTGAAACCTGGTAGGAAGGGAATCCGGGGGATGGGAACAGAATAGCAGAGTGGCACTGAGGCACTGAGGACCATGAGTTACAAATGAGCTGGAAGACACTTCTCTGGCAGGTGTTCCTCAGAGGGAACATTCTGATCTTGCTTCTCCCATAGGGTCTGTTAAGGACACTAGCTGTTGCCTTGATCAAACCCCTTTGCTGTTTTGCCTCTCCTCGTCTAACAAAAACCCTTACATGGTGGCATAAATAGGACATATTTTAAGAGCACTTAGAAATCTTGGACTTAAAAAGCACTTGTTTTATTTAAAAATAAAACAAAGCACTTCTCATTTTATTTGTGGCTATGATTCTGTGGTGATTTGAGAGAAGTAAATGATTCTCTGGCAGTGAATTCCTCTCCAGCATCTGATGATTTAGAGCCAAGACCAAGGAGAATTATGTCTCTATCCAGCGAATCTTGACTTAAACACCTTTTATGGAGAGGAGGTGTTATCCATAGTACTCAAATTGGACAGACTGGTGAACATGCCCACAAAATCCTAGAGACATCTGAGGGTAAGGGGACAGATCCTCCAACAGAGAAGGTGGAAAGGAACACTCAGAGGAGAGGGTGAAGGCCATATGATGTCTGGGCAGGGAGGATATTGACCCCAGTGATGGCAGCAGAAGACAAGAAAGCAGGTGGTCATCAAAACTGGATAATTTCTTTTGTTCAAGAAAGACTTTTGCATGTAAACAGCAATTTGGGCATTGGCAATTGCCAAAGACTGGCAAGCAGACATCCATATGTAATTTATTGTTTCCTTGGCCCAAATGGGATTCTTGACAGGTTTGTGTTTAACTTTATTTAAAAGTTCCCATTTGCTATTCACCCATCTGTAATTCATCCATCTACCCATCTATATCTTCTGAATGCCATATATAATAATGTTCTCAAATGAAAGGATTATAGTGTCCCTGCTGTTTTATTGTCCTTACCATCTCTCCTGTATGTCTCTAGACTCATTTCCATAAGAGAACAGATCGTATCTTGTTTACCTCTGTATGCCCAGTAGGTGGGAATCTGCCTTGCACATAGTAAGCACTAGGTAAATATTCATTAATTTATTAATACATTATCATGTTGTAACTTGTTCACCTAACATTAGGTACCACTGTGTTGTAGGTTTTGTGCTAGATTCTGGGTATAGAGGTATGAACAAAGATGGTCTTTGCACTTAAGAAAACATTGCAAAACAGGTGAAATGACACAACAAAGCATAGTCTATAAGAGTAATATAGATAGAAGAAACTGCATTTATGAAATAGCCACAATATGCTCAATACTGTGCTTATTGTCTTCTATGTTATGTATTTTTCTTGTGTCAGTCTTGTAAGGCATGGTTTCTATTTTACAAATGAAGAAACCTAGGCTCAGAGAAAGTGGTTCATCTATTGTTGATAAAACATGGTGTGAAGGAACAGACGTGGTTGCAGTTCCCTGCACGAGGGAAGGGGGTGTAGGGCTGGTCAGAGAAGCCCCTCAACAGACCATGGTGCTGGGACTTGAGGGAGGAGTAGGCAAGATGGGGTCCTATGGAGAAGAGGCAGGACACAAGAGACTCTTGTTGCTCTTCCAAGCAGAGACATATAGGCAAGCAACACCAGTTTAATTAGAAAAATCAACAAGATACATAGATTAGTAACTATGGCTTCCGGGCTGGTACAGATGAAGGTGAAAACCAAGACACCAAATCCCCACATACTGCACATTTTGTTTCCAGGCTGCTGGCTCCCCTGAGACAGAGAAATGATTGACTTGGCCATTGGGCTTCTTTTTAAGGACAGCAGTGCTCACAAGGAAGGGAAGACCTGTTTGTCTTCCCAGAAATGGATTACGGTCTTAAAATTAGCAGGCTGAGTCAACATTCTCCAGTGCTGATGCCGACAAGCAACAGATTAGATTTTCCTTCAAGAAGTAATTATCCTTCAAGACGGGAGGGTGTACGAATGTTGTGACTTTATTAATTTCAGGTTGCTCCATCCCACCTTGGACAGGAGCCTGTGTTTGGTATTTAGCTATAAAATATATATGCAAACAATCTGCCCCCTCCCGTCACCGTCTCTAAATTATATGGGTCATTGCTTTGCCCTTAACTCCAATTTGACAGCCCCGCTCTGGTGTGAGAAGAAACTAACAGTATCAAGTTCCATTGCCCTAAACGGTTAATTCATCTCACATGGCTGAGTGGCTCTTTCCCAGGAAGTGCCTGCCAGGCTCTGAACAGGGTCAGACCCAATTGTTACTGGGGGTGAGGGCTTTCTGGGTGTTGCCAGATGCTGCCCCCTCTGCCTCTTCCCCTCTAGAGAACCCCAACTAGATAATTAATAAATAAAATAAATATTTGCTTCGCATGTTCCACTTTTGTTAATCTGAATTTCTGCTACAGTGTAATGTTATATTAATTAAAACTATGGAACTAACGTAAATACTCTGGAGAGACTTGAAGAAGTTATATTTGCGGGGTAATTGCTGCAAGTTTGGAGAGGTGAATCAATGTAGATTTTTTAAAAAAGTATCTTTGGTGGATTGAAAGCAAGCACCGAAAAAGCAGAACCCTCTTTACAGTCTGCTCCTCTGATCACAGCTCTGTGTACATACACAGATCGTCAGATAGCTCTGCACCCCTGGCCGTAGCTCAGATTTTACAGTTATTTTACTGAGGTGCCCAGTGGTATTAGCTCTCTCACTTTTGATCATTGTGACTTGCTTTTGCCTTTAGAGCTGTGATTCTGAAACCAATTTACAGGACTCTGGATTCAGTTTCAGCAACTCCCTGGCAGCTGACGTGGATAGCGGAGCTAGCATTTGAATTCCTTTCCTCCTGGTGCTTCCCTCACCACCTAGCTGGTGTTCGTGCCACCAGCTGGCCTCCAGGGTCATTCACAGATCGGGGATTTCTGGCAGCCAAGGTCCAGGTAAAGGTCTGGAGAGGACTTTCACATCCCAGGAGACTTCCTCAGAGGCCACCCATTATCACTGACAAACTGACAAAGGGAAACAAACTGACGAAGCTTGAAGATTCTGGTGGCAAGGGAGTTGGCTGGTCCTCAGCTCATCCCTGACCCTTCAGTTTTCTGATGACTCAGACTGATGACTTTGTTTCAAAATCAGCAGGAATTTGGGCAACACTCAGATATTTCTTGACTTGTACATTTCAGCTTGCCATGAGTTTATTGGAGTGATGCTTCAATGATAAACCCATCATAAGCTGAAGATATCATAGGCTGAAAATGCATTCAATGCACCTAACGTTGGATTTGCTACACAGCACACTGTAAAGTATCTATGATTTGCCCTTATGAGTGGGGCTGACTGATACCACACCATCGTAAAGTTGAAAAATTGTAATTTGAGCTCTGGTAAGTTGGGCACTGTGTGAATGCCTGGGTGTGCATGTGTATGTGAGTGTGTTTCTCTCAGAGAAAACGTTCTTTGCCAGGAGACAAACTTTTTCTTTTTCACTCCTGGGGATTGAACATAGGGCCTTTAGTATGTATTCTTTAGTCCTCCTGCCTCAGCCTCCCAAGGGGAAAATAATCTTTGGAATCAGTAATTCATCTATTCCTGGTTAATAATGGGGGATTTAAAATTGCTTCTAGGAACAATCATCTATTTCCAATATTGAAATTTGTAAAAATTCAAACCAGCTTCCCCCTCCATCTATCTCAAACCCAAACTTAATCTTCAAAAAGTCCCTCCCAAGAAGTGTCCCTCTAAATGTGCCCTCTTTTTATGACCTGCATCCTTGCGACACACTTTATGGCTTTGCAGTGGTTCATCTCTTGTTCTCATAGGCTGGTTTGACTGTATTCAAATCCCTCTTCCCCTTTCTCTGAGTGACAATGGGGACACTGTGAAATTCTGACCCCTCTTCTAGTTTTTCTTTCTACTCACAGCATTTGCAGCTCTAGGCAAGAGATGAGGTGAAGCCATGAAGGTTTTGTGTGCGTCCCCCTGGCCCCCTCCCTACCCTTGTGCAGGGATCCCCCCCAAGCCTGTACGCAGGGGAGCATAAAGCAATTATAAAGACACCACTAATGTTTAACCCATTTTACTAAACAAATCCAAAGGAGTGGAGACACCAAATGGACTTTATTTAAAAGTC
The DNA here is from genome assembly GCA_004027455.1 of Hydrochoerus hydrochaeris. Classification (NCBI taxonomy): domain Eukaryota; kingdom Metazoa; phylum Chordata; class Mammalia; order Rodentia; family Hydrochaeridae; genus Hydrochoerus; species Hydrochoerus hydrochaeris. Next base: position 242,459 of record PVLA01000604.1, read on the forward strand.
TACTACTGAGATGAGGGCTTTGGGACAGACTAGCTCTTTTCTTATCTGATGTCCAGTCCTGGAGAGAGGGCGGTGAGTTGTTCCAACCATTGTCTCGGGGAACCTAAATATTCCTCCTACAGCATTATGTGAAGCGGAGGTGGAGCCTTCAAGAAGATGGGAGGCCTGGAGGCGGCTGGGAGCGGGCTGCCTGAGAGGAGGGGGAAGGAGGGAGCCAGCCGGTGCTGGGAACAATGGGACTGGGCTTTGTAACTCAGAGCCTTGTGCCCCTCTGAACTCCCTTCCTCTGACCTCTCCAAATTGGTCTGAACAATGGAATTGTGGAGATGCCAAAGCCTAAGCAGCTTTGCCAGGGTTTCTCTGCTTCTGCTTGAAGTCTTGTTTCCAGATGGAAGAAAATTTTTGAAGGGAGGGGCACCGTCCTGTAGAGTAAGTCAGCTTAGGTCACATGAAATGAGTTGGCTTTGTCAACAAGCGGCAGTGGTGATCTTACGAGTCTCTGATTTTCTTTTAGACTCCTGAGATCTCTGCCGGCTCCTGATGACCACAGCAGACTGTGAAATACGTCGCTTTGAAGCAGACTGAAGTCTGCAGATCAAAAATGCTTCTAGTTCTCACTCACTGTTGGCAACATTAAAGGGGTGCTGATAACTCCGAATCATTTTTATTAAAAGGGCTGACACCTGGGCTTCTAACCAGACAAAGCATTTGAGAGAGTAGGAGGGATACACAGTGGGTTATTGGTGTTTTGATTTTCAGTAAGTTTAGCTTTGCTCTCTTCACATCCATTTCTGATTTGAGAAATGTAGAAAAGTGAGGCTTCAGATTAATTCCATTCATGCATTCTAATAGTTAGTGGATGGAAAAGCTGCAGAGATTTAGCTTTATTTGGAGAAGTAGATATCAAGACTTAAAAGGTTTGTGCCTGAATGAAAATACCCAGGCACAGTGGAATTTGGGATGTAACTTATAACCCTGCTTCTAATGTTTTTTTCCATAGTTTTTTTGGCTTCAGTTGAACAGAAAACATAGAGCAAGCAGGGTTTCTGATGACATATTCTTACACTTTGGGATTTTATTTTTCTGCTTAGAAATGCCCCCAAATTTTCCAGCCTCTAAGAGATATTTTGATTCAGATTTGCTCAAAATTTACTTGAAGGCGATTAATTTCCTATTTGGGGGTTTTGCTACTACTGTGAATATATTTCAGAGATCTCCATGGTGATTACACTGATGGCAGGTGACCTGTAGCAAAGTGTTTAACCTGAGTTGACACACACTTTTCTACTTCTGGGCAGCATGTGTCTCTCGTGTGCACCCTAACATGAGAAAGACATTTCTTTTACTGATAACCTAAACCAAGTGGGATTCAAAAGATAAATTATGTACAAGACTAAGACAGACAATATATTCTGCTCCCTCCTATCACTGAATTTTTAAAAATAGTCTGTTAGCTTTGATTTCTTTTTGTTCTAATTCCTTAGTTCTTTTGGTTAAAATTTGATCTAAAATTTTGGTTGTGTTATCTGAAAGAAAGTTGTGTGTTTGGGGCCCAGGTTGAAAACAAACTCACAGGTTCTTTGATTGAAGATTTTTGATAATGGGAATACATAGTCACAAGAAAAAAAAAACAAAACTCCCAAACTAAGAGCCCAGGAGGGTGCTGGAGCCGGGGAAGAGAGAAGGTCTGCTGGACCTTCCTGGATCCTACTCAACTTAGCAATGGCACACGCATTTGAAGATGAACTTTGCCGTGTTGGAGTTGGTGGCAGAAGGGATTTTCAGGCCAGAGTATTTTGCTTGGCTTGCAATTAGACGTTTCTCATGCAACAGGATTCCTTCCTCCTTCCTTACACCAAGTCTTTGTCATTTTTGCTGCCACCTGCCTGACTTCAGGAAGCATTTAAGATTCTGCCTCACACACTTCCAGGTATTGGTACTGTACAACCGGACAAGCCAAGTCCTTGCCTCCATGGAGCTTTTATGACAGATGGTGAAGATAAACTGTACAGCATGACAGGTCATTTCTGAGAGAGATGTGTGCTTTCTAGAGAGCAGTAGATACTAACATAGCAGATGGCCATGAGGGGAGACATTGCATAGATGGCAAGGGAAGGTTGCTGGGAGGTGGCATAGGGCTAAACTTGATGACAGTCAAGGAAGTGGCTTTTTATGCACAGGAAACAGCAAACATAAAGTTAGGTGGCTGGAGGAGATTGCAGAAGTCCAGTGTGGAAGGTATAGTAAGAACAAAGGAAATGACACAAGAATCATGGTCCTTGAGGGCCAGGGCAGCCTGTGGAAGCTGCTGGAGGGCTCTGGAGCAGGCGGCAGGCAAAGCTGGACTAGATGCCTACCGATTGCCCTTCCAACTGAGGTTCTGACACTCTTACCGCTGCATGTATAGACTAGGCACTGAGATTTTCAAAAAACTGAGAGCTTGAGTCTTAAAAAGTTCCCTGGAGAAGGAATAAGGATATTAATAGTTGCATTAATAAGGAGACTTCAAGAAACACTGGGAGATGATGGATACATTTATAGCCCTGCTGGTGGTGATGGTTTCATGGTACCTTATCAGCCAGCGCATCAAACGGTATACATTAAATGTGCATAGGTTTTTATGTTCACCATACCCCACCAAAGTGTTTTCTTCTTTTGTAAAGAATAATCAATGTGTTTGCAAGCCAATGGTGCAGGCCCATTTTGCAGAGAAGCGAGGGCACTGTGAGGTTCAATGAACTGGCCACAAGCACCCCTCAAGGCCGTGGGCAGCACCTGAAACACGGCCTCTCTGTGCCGCTTCCTTGCACCTCATTTTCTCCCCGCAATTGCCTCATTATTATTCACTTAGGTGGGTGTGATCTGAAAAGGAGCATTGTTTCCAAATCAATAAAGGGCTGCGTGCGTGCGTGTGTGTGTGCATGCGTGTAGTGAGTGTCGGAGCTACGAGCGCCTCCTTATCGCTGGCGTGCAGGAGAGGGGAGGTCCAAATACAACACATTATCAGGCTTTGTTGACTTTCCAGGGCCAGCAACTGTATTAATGGAGCTCTTTCTATCCATTGCCTTTATGAACTGGGTTTTCTCACTTTCATTCTCTGGGAATTTCTAAATAAGGCTTTCTCTGAAGAGTGGCAGCAGTGTTAGAGTTGGACAGTAACCATTTGCTCCATGGAATCCTTTCTTGCAAAATACGTATTGTTTTTTCTTTCTCCCATATATGAAAAGGCCACCCCCATTCCAAGAAGGAAAGGAAGGGCTTTATTACTGACTTTGTGGAATTACATGTTGCATTTAAGTTTATGATTAACATTTATTTCATGAGATTTCCTCTGAATATATGTGTCTGCAACTGAGAAGCTGAGAATCCTAGTAATTGTCCAGCATATTTAGTCTATGCATGGCTATGGCATCATAGTAATTCTGAAAAGCTCTGGATTACCAGCATTACGTCATTATTTAACTTTTTCCCCTTGAAATGGAAATTGAATACAGGACCTTTGCATGGAGCTATAGCCACAGCCCTTGGATGTGTAATCATCCTGTCTTAGCCTCTGACGCGCTGGAATTACAGGCATGTGCTACCATGCCTGGCTATTTAAAACTTTAAAAAAATTCTTACTTGTTACCTATTTTCTACTAATAATCAGGTTATTGTTATTACTGCCTGGTGGACACTTGTAAGATGAATAGTAATTTTAAACATATAAATTCTATTAAATTCAAGATGACCATTTTTTGAGACAGGGTCTTGCTGTGTACTTCAGGCTGGCCTTGAACTTTCTATGTAGCCCAGGCTGGGCTCAGACTTGTAGCAGTCCTTTTACCTCAGCCTCCAAGTGCTGGAATTACAGGCTCGACCCACCAGGCTCAGCTGTTACTCCATCGTATGAATCCATGGATTGTGTATTTTGCTTGGCTTATACACCATTCAAATATTTTATGAGTCACCATAAAAAATGACTTTGGAAACAAAAATTTGAGTTGTTATCTTCTTTTGAAATATGAACGATCTAGCAACACCGGGTCTGCCTAGGGCTCCTTCTAGCTGTGGGCACAATCTCAGCCTCTCTATTGTCTTCGCTTCTCTCAGGCTGATCATTTGCAATTTCTTATAACATATTGTTTCTGTTAGAGTAGAGAAATCTTTCTCTGTATGCACATCTTTACTAAAAGTAGAAACAGAAAATTACCCAGGCGACCATGTACTTCGCACAGTGTCCAGTGTACCATCTCCTGTTGCCAATCTCTGGTGGCCAGTGCTTGCTCAGGCCCTGGATTCATTTGCAATGTTCAAATTCATACTTATGTCCCTTGTGCCTGAAGTGACCTTTCCTACTAGAAATAATACAGAATTTCAAAAGAAATAACAGTAAGAAATCAATAGTTGATAAATTACATGTTGTTATCTTAGAAGTAGTTGTCCAAGTTATAAAATCAAAGCATAAAAAGTGGACAGACAATGACAGTACAAACTATTCTGTTTGATAAACTAACAAAAACTTAGTGGTATGGTTATCTATCATGCTATAGTATGATATAACTATAAATGTAAATATAGTTATATCCTTTAGAGCACTTTCTTTCCTTTGCATTATACAATATCTATTATACATTTTGGATCTTATTAGTCTGCATTGAAAGTATGATGAATTAGAAATCACCAACATAATAATTCATCATACTTTCAATGCAGCATAATTGCTTCTGAGGAAAGGTTCACTTTTCTCTTTCTCCTCTAGCGCAGAAATTGGCTGGGACCATCCTGCTCATGCAATAGATAAGTTAAAACTATGCCACAGGTGTTGTTTGTCCTGCCCTTGTCTCTTGTGAAGCTTTGACTCTGGTGGGGTTGGGGATGTAGGCAATAGCATGTGAAAACAAGCTAAGCTCAGGTATTGATAAACACCCTAGAGAAATTAGAGCAGGTAGGTGGATGAGAGAGTGACTCAAGGGGGCAGGTGGAGATAAGAGGCTCTTGTGGCCGAGGTTGTCTGGGAATGCCTCTGCCCCACCCACCCTCTCCCACCTGCTATTTGCCCTGAGATTGGAATTATAAGAAAACATCACCTTAGAAAGACTTGGGGGCAGAATGCTTCAGGTAGAGCAAAGAGCAAGTGCCAAGCCCCTGGGCTGGGAGGAAGCTTTGTGTGTCTAATAGACACATCCAAGTTAAAACCTAGTGAGTGAGGAACTTTGTGTGAAGTCGGGTAACAGAAGTAGGCAGGGTCTTATAGGCTGCTTAGGAGCATGGCTCTCTTTCTTCTCTGGGGTACCATGCTTTTCCTAGACATGCAGGCTCTAGAGTTTCACGGCTGACTGAGTGGTGTCCCAGAGAGACACCACTTGAGAATTAAGCAGACTTTGGTTTCTATCTCCTTTTAACATCCGTCTGAGCTTTCCTGAAGGAAGCCTTTCCTTCTCTGAGCCTCAGATTCCTGCTGTGAAGTAAGATTAATGCTTTCACTGGGATTTAGCTGTTCTTTTGTTCATTCCTCCCACAAATACTGCATTTCTCTTGTGCATTCGGCCCTGAAGTTCTAGCCATGGAGAGGGCAGGACAGAGGAGAATTTTCTTGCTTTTGTGGAGTTTCATGGTCTATTTGGATGAGGCAGTCAATAATAAGCAATACAAATAAGGTAACTTTTGGTAGGGTTAAGTGTTATGAAGAAACATGGAGAAATAGGGTGACTGAGACGGGGCTGCTTGACCATATAAATTGTCCCCATTTTACTTTCAAGTATCAGAGGATTTGGTGACCAACTCAGGGTCAATACTTAAGCAGCAGAACCAGAAAACCAAGCCTGAACTCCTGGTTCTAAAGTTCTTGCTCTTTTGCAGCACTATTTGCCTCAAGGTAGCATAATAAATTGCTACCCTGTTTGGGCGACTTATATCAGAAAATTGAGAGAGCATGGCTGCTTACTGCTGCTCTCAGTTTCTCTGGAATTTTGTAGCTGCTTGAAAGAGCTAGGGCTGAAGAGACAATTGCTGCCAAGCAGCTATGCCCACCCTGCAGGTCCAGCAGCCCCAGTCCCAGCCATAGCCACTGTCTGTTGGAATTGTCCTGGCCCAGCATCTATCTGGGCCTACTGTTCACTTGAAGCCCCTGCCAACCCTCAGAGGAAAAGGTGCTCACTGCATTCTGCAGATGGGGACACTACAGTCCTTGAATGTCACTAAGGGACAGATCACAGCACACAGATATCAAGTGGCCAGAACCGGACTTGAGCATAGTCTTCACATCTGAATTTATATCTTATTTTACCTGCCTAATTCCCCCAGTGTCCTTATTCCTGGCTGCTCTCCTTCTCCAGAATCCCTGGTCCCTAGGCGGGAACTCTGCAGTGGTGTATCCTCCTCAGGGCAGAATATCAGCACCTCACACCCCAATGGGACTTGAGCCAATGTCTATAGCTGCCATATTTGGACACTAAGCGTCTCTGGTAGTGAAAGGAATTTTCTGTTCCAGGAGACTTTCCCAAGGTAGTGTGCACTGACTTCTCCTAATCAGGAAGTCAGGCCAAGGCTTATGGGGAGACAAACAGATCTCATTTAGAGCTGTTACTACACTTGAAAGGTTTATTATTAATGCTTTACAACCAGAAGTAAATGAAGATGATTCTCCAGTGTGTGATGGGTATGTATGATTGGAGTGACCCTAGGGAAACTTTTTGGCTCCTGTCTTCCTTTCCTGAGGTCCCAGGCCTCAACTCTGCATGGCCCATCCTTCCTGACTCCAAAGAGTCTCCTCTCAGAGGTTGAGTTTGAAAATATGGAGTCATATTCACTTATCCCTCACTCCTTCCTCCTTCCTGCAGCTTCCCATTCATATCACCACTTCTCTGAGTTAAGACTGATATATTACTCAGACCTCTAACAATCTATTGGTAGTATCTCTTCTGTCTCTGGAAGGAAACTCAACTTCAACTTGTCTAAATAGATTGTCACTCCCCAAACCTGCTGTTCATCTGGAGTTTTCTCTCTTAGTTTCCATACCCTCACTTCCTATTGCTTCAAGCCAGGAGACAGGGAATTCACAGCTGACACTCCAACCAGATTTAACCCAACACTGTATTAACCCCTGCATTTTACAGTTCTCACACATCCACTGCAACCAACTCATGCAAAGCAGTTCTGGAGGAATCTTGCTTCTGCTCCGACCCACCACACAGCAGCTGAAGGCTCCTTTTAAAAGGCGAATCTGCTCTGGCGACCCTACCCCCGAACTCTCTACATGTTTTTTATTTAGGGTAAAATGGAATTTCTTGACTTGGCCTAAGAACCTTGTTGAGCTAGGGCCCTGCAGTCTGCTGTGGCCTCCTGGTGGGTCACACTCCTTCTGTTCCCTCTATTCCAGCAAGCTGGTCTCTGGTCCTCATACCTTAGACCATGTGTCCATTCCTGCTGTGTGGAATATTTTTGGCTCCTTGCTTGGGGCTTCATCATGTTCCTGGTGTGGATCTCCTGCTCTACCCCTGCTCAGGGTACCTCCCCTGCCAGTTTTGAAGCCTTATAATTTGAAGAGTCATAATGTGAAGTGTTTATTGGTGTGACTATTGTGTACGTTTAATTGCTCTCTATTAACCCATGACTTCTGTGAACACAAGGATTATGCCTACAGGTGTCCCCCTGCCACAGTAGGAGTTGGATTTATAGATTGAACAGCAGTCTCCTTACACAAGCAAGCAGTGAATACTAATTTCTTCTACATGCTGTGAAGGGTATGGTGGTGTCATCCAAGATAACTGGGATGGAGCACTGTCTGCATAGCCATCTCTTTCCTTTCCACCTCCATCATCATCACCACCAACATCACCATCACCTCCATCATCATCACCATTACGAACATCTTTATCTCCATCATCACCATCACCACCTCCATGTTGATGGTCATCATCACTACTAACATCACCTCCAACGCCATCACCACCGCCACCACCGTCATCATTACCTCCCCTTCCATCACCCTGGTCATCTTGGCAGTATCAGCCTTGGTGTCACATTATTTTCCCATTATGGAGACAGGAACTTAATTAGTTGTTATTAGCTTCTTGGCAGAATCAGAGATGCAGTTTGCCTCAGATGCTATGTTTTATATCTGTTGATCGTTTTAACTTAAAAAATAGTGCTTTTGCTTTAGGACCCAAATGGTTAGGGTCTTCATGCTAGAAAATATACAAATTCCTCCAAAGGTGAAATCAAGAATCTCATTTATTCATGTAACAAATATTCACTGGATACAAAGCCAGGCACTGTTTTAGGATACAATGCTCTCATGACTTCAACTATAATGCCTATTATAGTTGAAGAAAATGGGTAATAAACAAATACATTGGAAAATTCACAGGGAATATACCACTCATTACCAAAACAAAACAAAATAAAGAACCTGAAAGGGCTAGTTTAGATTTTACAGGGTATTAGTTTTCTAATACCCTGGCAATGTGTGCCTGTAATCCCAGTTACTAAGAGGGCCAAAGTAGGAAGATCATAAGATCAAATCTAGCCTGTGCAACTTAGTGAGACCCAGTCTCAAAGTAAAAAATAAAAAGTAAAAAGTACTGTAAAAAAAACCAATGAATGAATAAAGAAAGAAAGAAAAAAAGAATGGAAAGAGAAATCTCTGATTTATGATGACAAACTTGCTTAGAAATTCCTCACTAATTTGTGAGTTTAACATTTGCCTTAAACAAATGGTGATGGTGAGTATCTGGGCAGAGGGGCTCAGCAAAGCAAGCAGCCGAGTGGAGGCAAGTAATAGTTTCAGGCAGGTCGGCTCAGACCTGGCTTTCTCTCATGGACACTCACATGTCTGCAGCCAAAGTGGGTCCTATGACTGATGTTGTCGGGGAAAAGTGACCTCACTCACATTGACAGGTGCTGCGAAGACACACGGTAGGTACACTTGGTGTGGCTGTGTAATACTATTAGCAGAGAATTTTAAGAATTGTGACATAGCATCTAGTCTCTGCCACAGAGCCTGAGAAAGCTTCAGAGTAGGTGACATTTAAACTGAGACCAAGTAAAGAGAAGGAACTGGCCCTGAGAAGAGTTTCATGCAGAGGCCTTGGCTGGGAGGAGGCCCACAGCAGAGCTCACTTGGAAGAGAGGATGAGGCAAAGAATCAAGGGTGACTGAGGCCCTGTGGGCAGGTAGGACTTGGAGAGCAGGACTGGCCCTGGGCCCTGTGGATCTTGGAGACCACGGTGGTGATTTGGGTTGTGTGGTGGGAAGAATGTGGTGTCTGTCTACTTATGTTTTCAAATGAAAACTCTTGTCCATGTCTGGGTATCTGTTGCTGGCAGATGAGGCCAGCAGGCAAGGTCAGCTTTGAAATTCTACAAGCAGAGTGACCTCAAGCCTTTGGGAGACAGTGAAGCCCAAGTTATGGTCCTTCACTTTATTCCAGAGTATGGGTTGTCTTTGATCCAGAGCTTTCCCTCTCTAAGGCAGCCTCTCGCGTGTCCTGAGGAAAGAGTGAGTTCAGCGTGGGCCCCAGATATATACGCCGTCCTGGCCCAACCTCCTAATTCAGAGCAGAAGCCTCAGAAAAGAGTCACTTGAGAAGAAAGTCTCTGCTTTAATTTATTGTTTTTTCCCTGAAGTTTAAACATGCTCTGCACTCAAGTGGCTGTTGCTTATGCCTCTGACTTATTCAGGCCATTTGCTGTTGCGCGTGTGTGGTCCATGCAGCCTGTTTCAGTAAAGTGCATGTTAGACACTTGGAAATTATCCAGTGTGTGTGTGTATGTGTGTGCGTGCGTGTGAGTATGCATATGCAGGCACCCATATGAGAGACAAAAGAACAAGAGATAGAAAAGTGGGAGGAATTGAGAAAGGAGTGGGAAGACAGAAGAAGAGCGAAAAGAGAAAGAAATTTTTCACTAGCAACTCAAGCAAAGGTTCACAGATGAATAAATAGTACACATTTAATTTGAAGAATGAATTAAGATTTTTTTTAGCTATTGTCAGTCATCTTGCAAGCACCCTGACATGGTTTAAATTAGCATTGTGGACGCAGTATACTTTGGAGAAGTACGTGACTGCGTTATTAAGAGCAATCCACCAGGATCAAGCATGAAAGCATCGTGGCAAACAGAGAAACTCTGGATGAGGCTTTTTGCCAGCTGTGTTCCTGGCCATTGAGCACAATGTGTAACAGTTTGCCCATAGACTATTTTGGGAAAAGCAGTCATTACATTGCGCGTCCAGTCGGAGTTTGAAATTTTGTTGGGATCACTTGCCAAGAAATTGGTGTCTAAAAATTAAATATGAAAAATGTTCAGAGAATTGGAAACTAAGGCAGAGAGCTCAGTCATCAAAATTTAACTATTACTAACTTTCTAGAAAAAATGAATTGATGAGCAGCTCTATCTCATTAATAATATGTAATAAGATCCTATGTCATAATTTTTGTATTGCTCTTATCATTAAGAATATATCAGGAATCAGGGGGGCATGGCAGAGCACACCTGTCATCTCAGCACTTAGGAGGCTGAGGCAGGAGGCTTGTTGCAAGTTGGAGACCAGCCTGGCCTACAAAGTGAGGTCAAGGCCAGCCTGAACTGCATAGCAAGATCCTGCCTCAAATATTTGGTGCTTTAAAAGTAAAAAACTAAACTGAAACATTGGCTTTGTCACTTATGAGTGATCTGAACTTGGGCAAGTCCTCTAATTTCTTTGTGCCTTAATCTACTCATCTGTAAACTGGAAGGGTCATGGAGACCTTGCAGGTTTCTAAGAAGAATAAATGAGATCATGTTAAAAAAGCAAGTATTTCTGATCACTTTTATTGATAGTGATGAGCTAAGGCTCACTATTGATCACTGTAATTATAGTCAGCAAATAAAAATTTCCATATTAAAAAAAATCCCGGTGGATATTTAATTAAAATTGTTAAAAAAAAAATCCAGGGCAAATGTCTTGATTCTAACTTTGGGCCCTGGATTTGGAAACTAGTGAAAATCAGATTGTGACCAAGGGCAAAATAAGGGCAAATCTGCTAGAGGTTTAGCCCTTCTGAATCTCATCTGCTAAGAGAACACTTTGAAACTCATCTTGTTCTCATTTCTATATATTAGAGGTCCATCAGCATGGTGGGGAGAGAGGGGGAGGGGAAGAGAGAGAAAAAGAGAGGAGAGAATGAGAGAGAAAAGAGAGAGAGAGAGAATCACTTTGCTAGGGGCAGTTGCAAGTTCGTACTGGGAGGGTGCATGAACAGGGTAGAGATTGGGGTGGGTGTAAGATTTCAAGGGCTCCCTTCATCTCAAACACACAGGGCTTCTCTCATGATATGATTGCTAAGATTGTTTATGGCACTGATGAACAAAAAAATTTGAAGGGGTACTCAATCAAATGCTGTTCATGCTTTAAGCCCCGATAAAGACCCCCATTATGGTCTTCCCCTTCCACCCTGATTTCAGCAGCATCTACCATCAGCAGGACCCCTTGGGCCTTTCTTTAATCAAATCTCAAGGTCACTCTTTCATTTGGACCATTTCTAAAATGAGAGGTTTTCCTCCCCCAAGTCAATAGAGTCAGTTGTCTACCTGGTGTTGCCCTTTGCCCTGAGACCTAAGGAAGGAGTGTGTGTGGGGGTGTCCTTCACATCTCTGAGCTGACTCCTGTGGGGCAAGAGTGATGAAGGATTCAATAGGCAACATTTTCCAAAGATGATTCACAGTGCTCATTATCCACAAGAGGGAAAAAAAGCTCAACATTTTTAGCAATTAAAGAAATGGGTATTGGCTGAGGATATAGCTCAGCGGAACAGTGCCTGCCTGTTAAGCATGAGGTTGTGAGTCCAATTTCTAAATTGCCTAAAGAAATAATCAATTACCTAAATAAATAAATACATAAATGTATATCAAACCACAATAAGAAATCATTTCAGATCTACCAGGATGGCTATTAAGAAATACAACAATGACAACAACAATGACAGTAAATGAAAAAACAGCACACATCTGTCAGGATAGGAGGAAGCTAAAGCCCCCATGTGTTGCTGAGGGGCTGTAAAATAGTTCAACCAATGTAGAAAACAGCATAGAAGTTTAACATAGAATCAGCATATGACCCTGAAATTCCACTTCTTGGTACATATCCTAAAGAACAGAAAACACGTGTTCAAATAGAAACAGACTTGCATGTTCATAGCAACGCTATTTACAATAGCCATAAGACATAAACATCCAAAAAAGCCAACAACAGATGAATGAGACAAAGTGTAGCAAATCCACATAATGGAATGTTATTCAATCATGAAGAAGAATGAAGTGTTGTTATGTACTATCACATGAGTAGACCTTGAAAACATATTAGGTGAAAGCTACCAGACACAGCAAACATACTGCATATTGAATGATTTCGTGTACATAAGAAAATCAAGAATAGGTGAATCCATAGTCACAGAAGGGTTAGTGGTTGTCAGGGGCTGGGGATAGATGGTAATGGAAAGTGACTGCTTTGTGGGTACAGAATCCCTTTTGGAGTGAAGAAATTTATAGAATTAATGCTGATAGGTGAATGGGAATGGTACTTAATGTCACTGAATGGTAATTTGAAATTGTTAATTTTCTTTTGTGTCAGTTTTGCTCCAATAAAAACACATTAGTTAAAAAACAACAACTGTTCAATAAACCAACAAAAACTTAGTATTATGGTTATCTATCTAGCACACTTAAGCATACATACAGTTATATCCTTTAGAGCACTTTCTTTCCCTTTCATTATTACAATATCTATTATACATTTTGGATCTTATCACTCCCGTAGTTTTTATTATTTTTTACACTAGAGATACAATGTGATATTTACAAATATGAGTCTGATTTATTTCACTTATGAAGACAGTCTCAAGTTGTTTCCATTTACCTATAAAAGCTTCAAGATCATCCTTTTTATAGCTGAGTAATATTCCACTGTATAAAAATACTATATCTGTTTTCCTTTTTTTTCTCTAAATAAAAAACAAAACAAACAAACAAATTGTAACCTACTGAGGGCTTTAAGATATGTATGGTTTCAGGATTTGGGGGCATGGATGGAGAGAAGATATAAGACTCGTCACTCTTTGCTCTTTTATACTATTAGGAAGAAAGGCACAAGGCTTTGTGGAAGGAGCAGAAAATTATGGTCCATCTTTTTGACCTTTCTATCATTTACAGTTTTTCTCCTTTCTATTCTCATTGAAAGAGAGCATTTGGTTAGTATAAAGTGAACATGATCTCCCTGAGCATGACTGTTATATTTCCTTCCGGTCTTTCCTTCAGGTAAGTTTTCTACACAGTGACACCAGTGACATATTGAGCAAGATAATTCATTGTCTCAGAGCACTTCATCACTTGGAAGGAAGTTCCCCACCACCCCTGACATGAAGACAATCCAAAATGAAGACAATCAAGCGTGCTTTCAGACTTTGCCAGTGTCCTTCTGGGGGCAAAATTGCTTCTGCTCCCAGCGCCTGGTTGAGAACGACTCCTTTATGGGAAAATGTGGTATTCTGAGGCCACAACATGAAAGATCTTTCAAAAAGTATGCATAAACTACAATATTTTTTCTACAGGCACCAAACTATTATATCCTAGTAAGAACACCCTATGCATGAGGTAGTCTTGATGGAGAACTCAGGAAATATACGTGCATATTAATTTAGAGTAAAACTACCGCTTAATTTCAGGAACACAGAACATAGAATGACTGGCTCTGCTATGTGCAGTTCCCACAGAATATAGTATGAATGAGGTCCCCTGGCTGTACCAGGCAGCAGCCCTGACTTTATAGATCCTAAAGAAATTTCAAGCATACTTTGCCCTTTGTACTAGTCAGGATGGGCAAGGTTTTACACGGTAACAAACATTCCCAAAATCTCAGTAGTTAAAGACATTAAAAATTTGTTTCCAAATTATGCTGTGTCCTATAAAGGTCAGAGATGAATGTTCTTTGTGTAATTCTGAAACTCAGGCTGCTGTGAGTTTTCTTATGGTGTGTCATAAGTTTCAAGGTAGAGAAAAGTGAGTACTGCATGTCTCACCTTGTAAATCAGAAATTTCTGGAAATAGCACTCATCATTTCTCTTGGGCCTTTCATTGGCTGAACCAAGTCACATAGATATGGCAAGCTTCACAAAGTCAGGGAGAACAATTGCACCATGTATCTGGATGAACAGAGCTAAAGGTCACCACAGCTTTGAAATATAAAAACAGTGAAATTCTGGTACAGCTGTTATTAGTGGATCAATATACAGGTAACTTGTGAGACACTTTCCTACCCTGATGACATTCTGACACCTCAAAAATATTCATTGAATAAAATGATTATTTCAAATCATCTATAGTTTTTTTAAAACAAAAAAAAATACAAAAAGAAATTACAAAAAGAATAAAGAACATAGGACATGTTCCAACCAAGTCTAAACCAAGATTCAGGGCTTGGTTATGTCTGAACCATGACTCTCCCATGTCTCTGCCCAAAACTTAGTGTCTATGACTTTATTTATATAACAGAAGGCCATGACGTTGAAGTTTATATAAAGATTTTTGTGTGCTTGTTTCCAAAAGGAGATAGAGTGATTGCAGTTACCTTCTTGTTTTTCAGCCTGCTTCCAATGGCCAAGAGATCTGAGTCCCAAAGAGAGGAAGCTGCAAATGGAGAGCTTAAAGAGTTATTTTGATAAAGTACTCGAAAGATGCCTTTTTATCCTTCCATTGGTGCCCGGTGAGTTTCAGTCAAGGTGGATGAGACATCACCCTGGTTGCGAAGGAGGAAACGTGCTGTCTCAGTTGTTCTAGGGGACAGTAGGTAGGGACATAAGTGTTACACATCTGTGTTGTCTTGGAAGTAATTGGGGAAGACCAAGGCAGAGGGGCTGATCTCCTGCAGATAAACAGGGAAGTCTAGCAATAAGAAGAGCCTGATCTTTCATTTAATTTAATCTTATTTATGTCCAAAGACTTTTTGAAAATTGGGAAAATTCAGCTATGTGACAATTTAAGGAGATTTAAAGAATCTATAGAAGGAAATTGCTAAGTAGATTTAAAGAGTCCATATACAGGAAGGGCTAGGTTAAATAGGTAAGCTGACCAAAGAACTGTAAATAGGAGCATTAGGAAAGGGTCTATGAGTTTTTTAGGCATTCGTGATCATTTAGCAGAGTAGTTCTTGTTTTCTCTTCAGACTACCAGGAACCATGGTTCCTGGTTATATTCAAGCAACAAAGTAGGATTGCTTGTCTCCTGGAAGTGGTGAAATATTTTCTTCCCACCAATGAGGTTTCTAAGACTATGGTTGTTTGTGGTGATTTGATATTCATTCATGTGGTAAAAGTTATTTTTGTTAGTTGCTGTGTGTCAACAACTATACCATACTCTAGCAGGAGAAAGAAGTTGATGTCCAGTACACAAACTTTCAAGTTTATTTGTGTAAAGAAAGAAGAGCCTAGGGAGGCATCTTTGAAGTCATCTACCTCCAGAAGAGTCACTGCAGTGTTGTCCCCATCATTGATGGTTGAAATAATGCAGAACTAAAACATGAGACATAATGAGTGCCATGACCAAGGACCAGGAGAGGAGACTGAGGACAGAGGTGGGCAAGGATGTGTCAATGTATTTTTTATGTTCAGTGAAACATGGGTCAATAAGTTTAAGAAATAGTTGAGAGGACTTCAGGGAAGATGGTAGAGTGCTAAACAGCAGCAAATTTGCCTCTCTGAGATTCAGAATACAGACGTTGGAATATAACAACTTGGGGAAGAAAAGAAGTAGGACTGTAGGATCCCAGGATCCAGGAATAATCTAACAGAAGAACTGGAGCCCATGGGGAAAAATAATATGACAAGGATAAGTCAATACATATCAGTTATATAACCATCAATGTAAATAATTTCAATTTATTAACTAAAAGGAATGGGTTTGCAAAATGAATAAAGAAACAAGATACAACAATATACTGCATACAAGAAATATTTAAATCAAAAAGACATTCATAGAATGGGACTGGGGATTTAGCTCAGTGGCATAAGCACTTGCCTTGCATGCACATGGTCGTGAGTTCGATCTCTAGTATTGATTAAAAAAAATTAGAAATTCATAGAATAAAAGTCAAAGGATGGAAAGCAATATTCTTTGTGATATGAACCCATAAAAAGCATGTGTAGCTATTCCTTTTGCAGATAAAGCGAATTTCAACCCAAAACTGATCAAGAGAGACAAATAAGGTCAGTACACACTTCTTAAGGCAACATTCCAAGAGGAAGAGATAACAATCATAAATATATGTCCACCAAATACCAGCCTACCCAGCTGCATAAAAGAAACATTATTGATATAAAAAATCAGATAAACACTACTACATTTACAGTGGGGACCTCAATACCCATGTCATAAGTCAAAAATCAACAAAGAAATATCAGAGCTGAACGAAAAGAAACGGAAGAAACAGACTTAGTGGGCATCTACAGAGTGTTCTTCTATTCCATGACATCAGAATACACATTCTAATGTCAATACAGGTCTGTCTCCAAAATAGGCTACATACTTGTTTATAGAACATGCTTGAGTAAATGCAAAAGAATTGAAATTATCCCATGCATACTATCAGATCAAAGTGCAATGAAATTGGAAACCAATAGCAAAAGAAGCCACACAATCTGCACAAACACATAGAAATTAAATAATACCCTCTTGATCAACTATACAGGGGAAATTAAAGAAGAACTTGGTTTCTACAATTAAATGATAACACAAGTACAACATATTGGAACTCAGGTGATGCAATGAATGCAGTCCTACAAGGGCAATTTATAACAGTGAATTACCATATCAGAAAAACAAAGATTGTGCAAATAAATAACCTAATGTTGACCCTTAAAATCCCAGAAAAAGAGGAGCAAGTTAAACCCAAAACATACATGAGGGAGGAAATTCTAATGAACCAAAGAGAAATCAATGCAATTGAGACTAAGAATACACTAAAAAGAATCAGTGAATCCGAGTTTGTTCTTTGAAAGATTAAAGTAGACAAACCTTTAGTTAACTTTATCAAAAAGAAAGAAAGAGAGAAAGAAAGGATCCAAGTAATTATGGATCAAAAGGGCAAAATCATAATGGATCTTACAGACATCTAGAAGATCGTTAATGCCTACTTTGAGAACATGTACTCTAATAAGATAGAAAATGCAGAAGAAGAGTACAGACAAGGGCAAGAACAAGACAAGGATGCCTACTATCTTTACTCCTATTCACTATAGTCCTGTTTGCACCTTGAGTATATAACTTTAAATGAAATAAATTGGTCACACATGTGTAAATATCACTTTGTTTCTCTTGTTTAAGAAACTGAAAAGTAAATAAGGACCACAATAGGTGACAAAAATTGGGAAGTAGGAAGAAAATGTTCAAATGGGAAGGGGAACAAAGGAGTGGGTAGGAGAAAGGGAAGGAAGGGAATAGATGAAAAAAGAATGGAGAGGAAAAATGGAAACAATGTGTTTGTAAATAAGAGGGAAAAAGGAGTTAAATGAGGGGAGGGTAATGGGGAAAAAGAAGAATCAAGATATAGAAAGTACAGGTACAAATGCCCTATGGTGAGTGTGACTGTTACACAGATCAAAAGTATATCAATAATATTAATTTATAAAAAAAAGCAATGTGCAGGAGAAAAATGTAATTAGGTTAGGAGCAACTATCAGAAAACAAAAATACAATGCATTAAGTTTCCAATAGGTGAAGAATTTGATCAATTCAATAGATGGCAGGAAAGGGAAAAAAATGCAGGAGAGAGTACAGTAGATTGGAAAAAATCCAAAATTTGATAGCAGTAATACATTTTAACATAAATATAATATATATATTTTTTTCATCAATCAAAAGACAAAATACTCGTCTTGGATAAAGAACATAAACCAGCAATATTTAGCAGTAAGAGACTAGTTGTAGAAAATAATTCAGTTAGGCTAATAAAAAAAAAGTCTTCTGCGGTTGATTAATTGTCAACTTGTAACACACAGCTGAACTGAATCGGTGTGGTGCTGGGTATGGAAGGTCTATGTGAGGACTGTTGCCAACAGCATATAAAGTGAACTGGAGGGGAAGATGTTGTGCTGTTGATTATCCTGGAGAAGCTCATCATGGGCTGGTTTTCCTGATATGAACTCAGCTTTTCTCATCATCAGAGGAGCTCAGGTTCTCTCTGTTGCTGAGGGTGGCTGTGGTTCTTTTTGGGGTGGCTCTGATCCTTATTTTGATCATCATTTCCTGGCTCCAGTGTAGATTCCTTAGCCTGCTGACACAGATCCTTTATCGCACTGGTGTAGACTTTCTAGTTTCACCACTGACCTTTGGGTCTTCCCAGTACAGAACCTTGATACAGACTTGCATGAGACATTGTCATGGGCTTCAGGCCCACAGCTGAATTTGTAGAGAACATTGCCATGGTCTTAAAGTGGACTCTCAATGGACATTGCTATGGGATCCAGGCCCTCAGCTAGATTCTTTGGGTCTCTAATGTGTGGACAGATCGCTTGCTATCTTATGCATTTGACTCTGTGGGTGAATATTACAAAATAATTCTATAAATGATGTGTCCTGTATTCAATTTTTTCCATTGTAAACTGTGACTAATAACAACACAAATTACAAAATTGTTTAGGAATTAACAAAGGATATACAACATGGGGAACATTTAAGGAAAAAAAGTAGAGCTACTTATGAAGAGATTGCTTTAACCTTTAAAGTTGTCATTTCTCTTCAAACTTACCTACAGTTTCAGTGTAATCCAAAAACAATTCCAGTGCCTATTTTACACAATTTTTTTATTTAAAGAAAAAAATGAAACAGAAAGAGGGTAGAAATAATACATAATTTCAAAAAAAGTCCAGTAAGAAATCACTAGTTGATAATTACATATTTTCCTCTTAGAAGTAGTTGTTCAAGTTGCAAAAATAAAGCATACAAAGTGGACATTCAAACAATGAGACTGCAAATAGTTCTGTTCACCTATCCAACAAAAACTTAGTAATATGGTTATCAGTCCTACACACTTAAACATACACGCAGTTATATCCTTTAGAATACTTTTTCCTCTTTTTTTACAATAACTATAATCAATTCTCATAAACTGTTTAGAAGTTCTACACATATGTAAGTCTCTACATGTATACCTAGCCTTTCTGTATTAGAGGGAAAAACAAATCAAAACAAGTCAACAATACAAATTCCTAGAGAAATACGAAATGAAAAGGACAT
Source organism: Hydrochoerus hydrochaeris (assembly GCA_004027455.1). Taxonomy (NCBI): domain Eukaryota; kingdom Metazoa; phylum Chordata; class Mammalia; order Rodentia; family Hydrochaeridae; genus Hydrochoerus; species Hydrochoerus hydrochaeris. The sequence continues at coordinate 261,703 of PVLA01000604.1, forward strand.
ACAAAACCACAATACTAGGTGATCTATGGTAGTTACTATGATGTCTCTTGTTATTTTCAATAAAATTGTCTATATCATCAGGCATAGTATAATTAAACTTTAGCAGTACATAGCACTATTAATAAAAGCCTAACACTGGAGACATTATAGGACTTCAAAGGCAGTTAATAATCAAACCAGAATGGGTATCCTATTGAATCTTGTCATCTTCAGAGTAGTTGCCTCTACTCTCAGACTTGATACAATCAAGCATAGAAGATTTGAATAAAATCAGTCAGGACAAAATAGTGATATAGCCAATCTTCTCTGCCTCATCTCTGCTATGCTATTTTTCTGTTATTGTTGTTTACTTTCCTCCTTCATTCCACTGTCTGCCCCTTTCATTGAGGCCTTTCTACCATTGTTCCTGGAATCCTGGTGATTTTCTTCTCTCTAGAATGTCCTTCAGTATTCTTTGTAGGGTTGGATTCGTGGTCACAAACTCCCCCAGTTCCTCTTTGTCATGGAAATATCTTGTCTCTCCATTAATTTTGAGAGACAGTTTTTCAGGGTACATCAATCTGGGCTGGAGGTTATCTTCTTTCAGGGCTTGGAATATTTCACTCCAAGCTCTTCTTGATTTGATAGTTTGCATCGAGAAGTCTGCTGTGATTTTGATGAGTTTTCCTTTACAGGTAATTTGTTTCTTTTCTCTGACTGCTTTTAACATTCTGTTCTTGTGATGGATTTCTGGGATCCTGATTATTATATGTCTGGGTGTAGATCTGTTTTGGTTGTAGCTGGCAGGAGTTCTGTATGCCTCATATATCTGAACATTACTTCCTTTTCCTATGCTTGGGAAGTTTTCCTTAATTATTTCTATGAATAGCCTCTTTATTTCATTTGTATTTGCCCCTGCTTTGTCATTCATGTTTTTTATTCTTAAGTTATAAATCCTCTTGTCGTCTTCTAGCCTTTGTATCATTACTTCCTGGTTCCTTGTTTTTTTAAGAGATCCCTCCTTTCACAATCATACATTGGAAACCTATCTTCAAGTTTTGAAAGTCTGTCTTTAGTTTCCATTAAGAATTTTTTCCAGCTTTCAATGGAGTTTTTAATTGACTGATATTCTCTTTGGATCTGTTTCATGTATTCTAGATTTCATCTATATTCTTCATCAAAGGCTTCTCTCCTTTCTCTGTGTTCCTCCATTCTTCCATTTGTGTCTTCCTGAGGAGAGCCCAGCATTTCTTTTATTAATCTTTTTATATCTTGCTTCACCTGAGTTAAAATTTCAGATTTACATTCGTTGATGAGATCACAGAAGTATTTCTTTATTTCTGAAGAGGCTATGTCTCATATTGCATGTTTGCTGCCCTCGATCTCCTCTGTATTAATCTCTCCTGGACTTATATTCCCTGGGTCAGTGGTTGTAGGCTTTTTGTTATTTCTTTGTCTTGTCATGTTTCTGGTTTCTTTCAGACAGGTGAATGGTGGTGGTCTCTTGAGCTTGTTGCATTGCTTATAGTTTTTCTGAAGCATACTAGCTAGGGGATAGCTGCTCTCTCCTGTTGGTTGTTGATCTGTGAGGCACATGCAGGGGCAATGTGGGCTGGCCCTCTCCTTTGAGCCAGTCAACCAGCAAGTGCCTTCAGCATTTTAATGTTTGCCCTGTGGATGTCACAGGTTTGGGACAGCCTTGACCCTGGCTATTGGGTTCCAACCAGGGGCATGGCCCAGCCCAAGCAGATCCCACCAATCTGCTTTGGGCCAGGAACTGCTGACTGATGCCACCTCAGTTGTTGATTCAAGCCTGTCCTACCCAAATCCCATATGTTTTCTATCTGTTCATCCTGCTCCAGGGGAACCCTGTTCCCAGCACTCACCAAAGTCTGTGCAGCTCGGTTTGCCATTTCCATTCTCTGTTGCAGCACCTCCTCCTGCCAAGGGTCTTGAGCTCACCAACCGCTGCTCTTGGTGAGGATATGACTTCAGCTCGATCATGAGTTGCCTGACTCTAAGACACACCCAGTACAGCGACAGGAGTGTGTCCTGCTCCAGCCCTATGTCCACGCTTCTTCTTTTTAAAATTTTTTTCTTTTTCCTCAGTTTCTTCCTGGGTCATGAGAATTCCTCTCCTTTCATCTGGTCTTCTCCATGGTGTTAAATTCTAGCATCTGAGTTGTTTTCCTCAGAGAGGCTCTCTACTGTGCTACCTATCAATTGGCCTTCTTGGTTACTTCACCCCAGTGCATGTTTTAAAGAAATGTGGCAGTTATTCTCTAAATGGAAAAGCCAGGTACACAAATAGCTGTTATTCTGAAAAAAAAAAAGAGGAAAAAGGAAACCTTCCATTACTAGATATACAGATAATAAAACAATATAGAGGTAGGGATGTAGTTTACTGAAGTGTTTGTGGCTGTAGTATTCACAGGCCCTGGGGTCCATCCTTAGCACACACACATACATGCACACAAAAGTGGAAAATTTAGGAAGAAAACAGTGTGATATTCTTGTAAAAACAGGGAAATACATAGATTTATTGAACAGAAATAACTCATAGACTTATTCCTTTAAATATGGCAACTGAATATGATAAAAACCAATAGGTAACAGAAATAATTGCTTAAGAGACAGTGTGGAGAAAACAATCTCACTATATACAAAAGATAAAACCTAGAACCCTACCTGACATGATGTATAAAGTAGATCCTGAATGAATGGAAAACCTAAGTGTGAAAAGTAAATCTAGAATTCTAATAGAGAAAATATTGGCTGTAGAGTGATAGATGGATTTCTTCAACACAACTTCAATGGAAAAATTAGGATAAGCATTGATCATTGTAATTACACGTAACATAAAGAATTCAGTTTAAAAGAGATGACACTGACAAGGTTAACTGACAAATGAGAGATTATTTACAGTGTCTCAGACCAGTGAAAGACCAATAACTAGTATGGAATTCTTCCAATAAACAAGAAAGAAAAAAAAACTAGAAAATTATGAACAAAGGATATAAACAGCAACTCATAGAAGGGAAATGCTAATGGATAACAATATACAAAAGATGCTCGAGCTCAGAAATAGTAAGAGAAATACAAATTAAAATAAAGATGTTATGGTTTGTGTTTCAATGTAGCAATGGAGCTAATTGAATCTAGAGTTTGTGATTGGTTCATAGTCTAACATTGGGATTGGTAGTATGAGTGCTTCACCTTCCTGGGGGCAGGTAGCTAGCATAAAATATAAGAGAGTGAATGAGATGAGCCCTTTCCATTTTGTCCTTTTTTGCTCTTATTGCTTTGTGGCCTCCATGAATGGTTGCCCCTTATCCATGCCACCCTGCCTTGGAACGAGCTGAGTATGGGCCAAAACCTCCCAAAACTGTAAGCTAAATAAACCTTTCCTTCTCCAATTTTGAGGGTCAAAATTTTGTCCCTGCAAATAAGAGAAAAGTTGCCAAGAGAAAAGAGAGGGTAACATTATTCATTTTAATTGTCAACAATGATATTCAGTTTATATTCATGGAATGGCACTGTGTGGAGTCATAGGAATCCTTGTGTCTTTGTGTCCTGGTGACAATGGGAACTGCTCAGCTATCCAGTAGACAACACAGGCAGGGCTTACTCAGAATCCCATCATGGGCAACCTCAGAGACAAAAAAAAATCTTTGTATGAATCCAGATGCAAAGATCTATCATGGATGCAAATGATAGCTGTTTTTAGTTTGTCACTAAAATGGATTTTATATGCATTTTCATTTGCAAGAAATAATTTTGTAAACCACAGCAGATGGGTATCATGAAACAGTACACAGAAGACAGAGGTCATAGTTACCTCTTGTTGTCTTAGTTACCTCTTGTTACTGAGACAAATACCCAACACCCAAAGTTAAAGGAAGGGAGGTTTATTTGGTGCACAGTTTGTTGAGGTTTCAGTCCATAATCAGATTACTCCAATGCAGGGTGGTAAGTGGAGAATAACAGTTCATGGCAGTGGAAGACAGCAAAAGCAAGCAAGGAAACAGAAAACAATCACCCTTTTGTCCTTTATATTGTATCCAGTCTACTGGGATTAGGGTATCTTATCCCATTAGGATATCCTATCAGTGGGCTGGTATAGCAATCAGCCACCTTTAATCCCAACAGTGCACTATGAATCAATCACACACTTTGGATTTAGCCACCTCTAAAAAAAAAATCCTGTGATTCCCTGAGGCTTTGGGGAGACATCTAGACACAAAACAATGTTCTGCCCCTCATCCACCTTAGACCCATAGACTCATGCACTTCCCTTTATAGAAAAGGTATTCAGCTTATCTCCAAGAGTTGCCAAAGTCCTAAGAGTCTTAACAGTGCTGAAAAGTTCATGTCAAAAGTCTCCTCTGAGATGTAAGGCAAAATCTACCTGTAAGCCCCTGTACAAATGAAGAGAAACTTAAAAATTTCTAACATTCAGTGGTACAAGATGGACATTTCAATTCCAAAAGCTACAAACAGGGAAATACAAGGCAAATTCAAAATTCAGCAGGGCAAACATTAAGGTCTGTATTTCCATGTGCAGTATCTGAGGCAATCTTTAGTAAGATGTGAATACCAAAGACCTCTTGTGGTTCTGCACCTGTGGTACTTCTGGTGGTTGTAGCTCCCATGGCTTCTCACTTGGGCCACCTCTGCTCCCTCCTTGCATTTTTCCTCAAACAATTCATGTTCCTGGCTTTTCCAAACTTCTAGGGTCTCCACCTCATCTTTGGCTTCACACTCACAGCTTCACAGTTACCTTTCAGGGGTACACTGCCTAACCTCCCAGACCTTGTGGAGTCTAACTGGAAGCCTTCCTAACCCCATAACTCTTCTATTCTGTATGCACCTAAAACCAGCACCACATGGGTGATGCTGAGGTCAGCTGCCAGCAGGGGCAGTAGGCAGGCTTCCCTCTCTCTTGGTTGTAGGAGTCAAGTGCTTGGATCACTGAGCATCCTGAATCCAATTCTGAAGAACAAACTCTGGGTTGACACCATTTTGGGACACAGTTCTCTGTGGCTTTCTTCTCAAAGCAAAGTCTTTCACTTTTGCAATTTTGAGGGTGCAAAGGAAAGAGTCTTGTTGCTTCTTGTGATGTTCTTGAGCCATTTTTTTCTATTCTTTTGCTCCTTCTCAGTTGTCAAAATCTCCTTTTTCTATCTTTGTAGTTCACAGCTTAACTGGAGCTTCCTTTCTGTCCAAATGCACAACATTTTAAATCAACCTGATGGGTTCTTTACTCTTGATTATCAACATAAATCTGATTAAAAGCCCCCAACCATAGCCATGCCACTTCCTCAACATTTGACTGCCTTGAAATTTTTTCTGCCAGATTAGTTAGTCTGCCACCCTTAATCTTAGTCTCAGGTAAAGTCTGTGGACATGAGCAAAATTCAGACAAAATGTTTGTCAATCCTTAACACACATAATCTGGAATCCAACAACCAATGCAGTCCTTCTTCTCACAGAAAACTCTGAAGCCTGGTCTTTACCAGCAAGATTTCTGTCAGCCTTGAGGTCTTCTGAGCACTGAGCAGAACCTCCCATACAGTACAACCTAAGATGTTCCAGTCCTACCCTTTTGGGGCATCTCCACATCATTCTAAACTCTTTACACAAGCCATTCCCAAAGGCTCATGAACATGATCAGATATAGACATAGCAAAAACCACAATCCTGACACCAAATTCTTAGTTATTTCTTTCATTACTGAGACAAAATACCCAACACCCACATTTAAAGGGAGAGAGATTTATTTGGTGCACAGTTTGTTGAGGTTTCAGTCCATAATCAGCTGGCTCCAAGGTAGGGTGGTACATGGCAGAGGGTAATAGTTCATCACAGTGGAAGACAGCAAAAGTAAGTAAAAGAAAGAATGGCAATACTATTTCTGTCCTTTATATTGTATCCAGCCTACTTGGATTAGGGCAGTGCAAATCCTATCAGTAGACTGATCCAGCAATCACCCATCCTTAATCCCAACATTGCAGTACAAATCAATCACTCATTCTAGATTCAGCCACCTCTGAAAAAAAAACCCTATGATTGCATGAGGCTTTGGGGGACATCTAGACAAAAACCACAGCAGATGTGCTCATAGCAACAGGCATGGCTGTTTAAAGCATAGCACTGAATTTAAAAAGTGTGAAGAATGTGGTCCTTAGTCCAATGCCTTTGATGTAAATTAAAATATAAACATAGGAAAAAGTTATGCAATTTATAGTGATAGCTAAAATTTTTGAATATGTATTAAATGCCATAGAACTGTTGCTTATATGGAGAGGGGAAAAAAGATTAAGTTATTAGTAGGTAAAGGGGGTGTGGCTCTGTGGTAGAGCACTTACTTAGCATCTAAGAAGCCCTGCTCAATCTCCCAGAATTGACCCTTTCAAAAAAGTAAGGGAGAAAAAAGGAAGGCACAGACATATAAAATAAAATAAAAGGTCAAATTTACCTGGATACATGATGATAGTAAGCCACAAACTAAGGCATAAAATAAACTTTACCATCTGCCCTTGAGATCCAGAAAGCAATGGGTTGTATTCTTGTCTACCATCAAAACTGAACAACTAAAAAAGGAGAAGTTTCTAAACATTGAAGTCACCATTGAAATAAAAGACTAAATTTTTTGTGGCTACAATTTGAAGGCAATAAGTGGTTCACATCCTGAGTTTAGGGAAGTCCAAACTAGTGCTCATCACCTGTTCCTAACACCTGGTTTTACTTGGCCTCCCATTGTAACCTGTAAAAAATTCCATGGAGACCTTCTGTTTTCAGAATCAAACCTTTCCAACAAGCATCCCCACCCCCACTCCTGCTCTGCCTGTGCATAGTTCTAACTCTGATTGATGCATTCCCTCCCACCAAGCTGCATCAATTATAGTAGCAACTTTATGGGCTGATATCTGACCCCCTGGCAATCCCATCAGGCAAACAGGTTGCCAGAGGCAACCAGGTCCTAAGACAATGTTCAGCTTTCCCAGATAATAACTTCTAAAGATTTATTTTTTCATTAAGACTATTGGTTTCCTTAAGTTTTATTTATAACATGGTACAAAGCGAAGTACTTGAATGCCAGTGACTTAATCTTCTGAGATGGCCTTTATTTTCTCCTAAAGTGAAAAATGAATAATTTTGGGTCTGTAATGGGCCAGCTCATTTAACTCCTGCTTTAAACTTGGGTCACTGCCATGCTGGCATATTGTACTATTTTCAGAACACTCTTATACCTATTTTCCTACTTCTCTGTGGCTACTCATGAGGGAGATTCTGTTTTACAATGATCCCATACTGCACACAGTTAGTATTTGGTTCTGTGAGGACACAGCATCTGGAAAATATCCTTTGTTCAGTAAATATTCATGAACCCAAAGCCTATTAACAGTTTTCCCTAAGCAGTCTTTATTTCTCTCCATAATCAATTTGTTACATCAATGTGTCTAACAATAATATTACCGTAGAAGGTTGTAATTCTGGGCATTTAGCAGATTTCCTAATAACTTACTTTGTTATTTTGAGTGTACATGGAATTTGTTATCAAACACAGTTTATCTGAGGAACTTAATGTTTTTCCTATAGATTTTTTGCCTGTCAGTCAAATAAGTTTAATATTACTAGATGTTATTGCTTAACCAATTACCAGTCTCCCGAGCAATAGAAATATATCATTGAGGTGATGCTCACCCATTAAAAATATTATATCTTTTTATTTTTCATTGTAACAAGTTCATGGTCATAGAGGCAGGACCTTTAGAAGCTACATCTTATGGACCTTGGGGAAAATGACAGGAAATGTAAACAATTTCCCATTCCTTTTATGATGAGCACATCTTTGTATCTAATTATATTCATAAATATATGTTGATGTTTAATAGACTTTCCCTCTCATTAGTTGGATGGCTTTGAATAAATTAATCCACTTGCCTAAGACTGTTTCCTTATCTGTGAGATTAGGATCGTCATTCACTTAGCACCTGTTAAGTATGCTCTGTGTATGTGAGACACTGTTTTAGGAGCTAGGAATAAAATTGACAGTTAGAAGGCAAGGCCACCTCGATTGTGAAATTTTCTGTCAGCTTGAAATTAAAGTAAAAACAGAAGCAGTAAAAATTGTAGTAGTGATACAGTGAAAATATGGTACATTATAGAGCAGTCTAAAGACTTTGATAAATGTCACAAGGACCACAGGATGAAATGTGTCTTTGTAGTTCTTGTGCATAGAGTATGCTCAATAAGTGGAAGTTACTTGAATAGAGAGAAGGGTTGTAGTTAAAAGGTATTGTTTTTTTTCTGTTCCCCATTGGGAAACTAGTGGGCATGGTATTAAGGGAGCAGCCCATGCTCCTGAAGTGGTACTGGTGTGTTCATAGAATTGTTTTTTTACAGTAAAGCCCACTGGCATCCCAAGAAAGAGTATATGGGAGCAACAGTAACAAATACCATTCTGTGTAACAGGTCTCCACCTAGGGCATCTCTGCTATCTGACAGACTCCACTCTACTTAGAGGAGTGGGGTGTCAACCCAGCCAGGGTCAAAGCCGTGCCTTGTCATCATTGGAGTTTTTTTAAGATTAAATTGACAGATGCATGCATGTAACTGGGTGGGTGAGAGGAGAATAGAACAGCATCCCCAGGCTAGGGCTGTTCTTCCTGTGTTTTTGACTTGCTGTATTGACTTGCTATAGGTCTTGGGCAACCTACTTTCTCTGGCCAATTCTCTGTTTCCTGGGGCTAACATGGTGAATTTCTTGGTGCCCCTCCAACTGAGATGCATTGCAATTCCAAATTTAAGGTTTTCATCTCCTTTATCTAGGCAGGACTCATGCCTTGGAAAAGGAAGAAGCTTCTGTGGAATTGAACTGGCTCTGGGCCTTCATTGTGGCTTTGGACCAATCTATCTAGAGCCTTGAATTTTGCTCTGCTTTGTACAGAAATTGGGCTCAGCTTCCCTGCTCTATAAAACCAAATAATATGCCATCATTGAAGAGACTAAGACTTCTCTGGTGCTATACTTGTGGTTCTTTTGGAAGGGACTGAGAAATATGATTGAAAGACATGTAGAAAGATGGAAAACAAAAGTAGTGTGGCTCTACAAGTCAGCAGAAATAAAGTTTTAATTCGTGAACCACTCAGTGGAATGAAATCCAAGTAATTGGAAATAAATCAAGATGACTGAACACATTTTTATATTATCCTTATTTAAATATTTGTTACATCCATTACAGTACCGAGGACTATTGACCTTTTCCTGAGGACGTTGATTCTTGGGTTATTGGCTTTTGTTTCCCTAAAGCGAGTAATCACTTGAACTCTCTGCCATTGCTCTTGGCCATGAAGCTCGTGGGGTGGCGATGTGGGGGAGGCTAATGCCTTCCCCGGCTGACAATTGGGCCTGAGCCGGCCAGGTCTATGAGCCTAGAAGGCTGGCCAGCCAACACAAACATGCTGATTCTCCTGAACTCATTAAAAGAGGTTTGGTTGGGTTGGAGAGAATTCCAGTGATTACTTCTGGAAAATACAGCCAGGTCTCACAGTTCAGATATGTCACAAAGGGCTGGAAACTAGTACCTTTTTAAGGGAAACAAAGCGTAGCCCTGATTTCCTGTAGGAATTTGATATGATATAGGTTTGAGGTATTTAGTGCACAAGATTTTCATGTTGGGCAGGTCGACTGGTACCTGGGACTTGAAGAAGGTAAATTCATTACCTGGATCATATTGCAAGCCAAAAGAATGTCCTCCTCCAAACATGACTGAACGGCTCCATCGCCCTGAGCCTTGTAGGCTTTTTGAAGTGTCTGTGGCAGACATCTAAGTCAAGTCGGGGCATGAGTGGCCTCTCTACATTTAATGGAGCATTTGCTCCTTCAAGTTTACCTCCAGTTTTTTTTTTTTTTTTTTAAACAGTGTTTGCTGACATGCAGCCTTCATTAAGCCGCCAGAGACTTAGATAATAGCAGGAAGCTTTGGACAGATAAATGGGGAGAATAGGACCCAGTCAATTAAATCATTAATGAATATTTGAAATGCCTTTATAATGGGGTTCTCCTGCAGTCTACACATTAAAATAAAAGAGAAGACATCTTATCTCTTTCCATGGTTCTCACTGAGGCCAAACATTCTCCCTGGAACTCACTCTGTTTATAGATGGCAAGGACTGAGGTTCATTTGAACTGGTTTTTGTTTTGAATTTATGTGGGTTTGTCCTCTCCGCTGCAGAATGTATCCTTTGAGTGTCTGCACCTCGGAGCCTGGTTGTTCTTTTCTGTAGCAGTGCCAGAGTTTATCACCACTCACTTCTGGATAGTGTTAATGCTCCAGTCACTTCCTGTCTGCACAATAATCAGAACATTCACCAGAGCTCTGGGTGTTACAGGCCATGTGGGAGATTGTTACCTGAAATGGTTAAAAAAAATTTTTTTTTTTTTAAAAAAAGCCTAGTACAAGATGTTCACGCTGTTTCTGGAGAAATGTTGTTCTTAATTAAACATGTGCCCATGGAATACATAGGACAAATAAAGCAGACCTGTAAACAGGCCACATGGGAGACGATTGCTAACAGGTTTCCCAGAGCACAGCAGGGAACACTGGCTCCCATGTCTCCTTGCAGTGGGAATTATTCTATGGATATGGATTGTGAAATCCAGAGAAGAGAGTTAATGCAGACCAACAGGGCTCATGTTTCTGGCAAGAACCAGAGTTCTTGAGAAAATTTATGGAAACTTGCATTGTGAGTCTGTCCTGGAAGTGGTAAGGCTTGGGTAGGGGGAGCCCCGAGACTGCATTTCAACCGATACTGGTGCCGCTAGCCTGGGGAGCACTTTCAGAGAAAAGCGCAAAAGGCCTTGTCAGTTGAGGTCAAAGGCAAGGAGGCCCAAATTTCATGCTGAATGTTTTACTTTACTTCTCTTGTCTCATTTGAAGGAGGGAACATCTTCGGAAAGACATAGTAGTTCTCCCTTACCCACAGTTTAATGAGTTTCAGTTCCCCAGGGTAAATCATGGATGGAAAATACTGAAAAAAAAAATTCAAGAAATGATTCCCAATTTTAAATTGCATGCTATTCTGGGTTGTTTAATGAAAGTTCTCACTGTTCCTTCTCTGCCCTGCCTGGGATGTAAATCATCCCTTTGTCCAACGTATCTGTGCTGTATACATTGCCTGCCCATTGATAACTTAGGAGACACCTTGGTCATCAGACTCACTGTCACAGCATCCCAGGACTTGTGTTCAAGTTACCTTCATTTTACTAATAATAACCCCACTCCCCAAAAATAGTGAAACTTCACACTATGCTAAAAAGAAGCTAAAGTGCTTCCTTTAACTGAAAAGGTAACAATTTTCAGCTTAAGGGAAGAAAACAAACTGCATGCACAGGTTGGTAAGATATAAGGCAGAGTAAGATATTTTAAGAGAGAGGAAGAGAAAGACCACATTCATATAACCTTTATTACAATACAGTTCTAATTGCTCTGTGTCACCATTGGTTATTACTGTTAATCTACTGTGCTTGCATATAAGTTAAACTTTATCCCAGGTATGTCTGTGCAGGAGGAAGCATATAGAGGGCTTTGCCCTGTTTCAGGCATCCACTGTGCATCTCGAGAGGTAGCCTGCATGGAGAAGGGGGAACTACTATTATCTTGTCTTTGTGTTAAATATGGAATACAGGCATTCCTGGCTTTATGGAGAACAGAGAGATCTCTAAACTACATGTGACTGCTATTTGCTGATCTCTACTGCAGTGTCAGCTGTATGTTCGGTTGGAAAGGGACTCCATGGGAGCCCTCAGGAAGAGGCCCTGGGTCAGGCTCAGTGTTCTGCTGCAGGGTCCCTGGGTTGGTGCTGCCTCTTTTCCTTGACGCTGTGATCTCTCCTCCCAGCCTCTTGCTATCTTGTTTTTCAGCCTCAACACTTGACACTGCCCTCATCAACAGAAAATTTTCCTGTTGCTATAGTCTGACTGATCCTATATGACACATTCTTAGAATTTAACTCATCTCTTGTCATTGGAGCTTTAAATGTCTGACATTAGTAGATGTCTAGCGTCTAAATGGAAGCTAAGGAGTTACTGTGGACAATTAGAAACAGGAATCTCCTGTAATTTCAAATTGGAGACTGCACACAGGAATTATTTCTTTGCAGAAGTTTTAAAGGAATTCACAAAATGCAAATGTTTCTTTACCTTAGTGATCCAAAACTTGTCAGCAACTGTCAGAAATATCATTCTTAGTATTCATATTCTCAGTATATCATATTTGTAGTATCAGATTAAGCTATAGATAAAATTGCATGTGTTCCTGCCTGGAGTTTATAGATTGAGAAGGAAGGAGTCAGATTTAGGTGGGGGAAACTTTTTGTGCAAGAAAAAAAAAAAAAAAGGATAGAAAGAAGCCATTTCTATCACTTCAGAGTTATTTCTTTGGCCTCCAGGACTGATCAGTGCTGGAGCTTGAAGGCTGTTGGGACTTGTAAAAAAGTCAGCAATTGTCTTTCTCCTCTTTCTGTTATTCCTTTTGGTAATTCCATTTCATCTTTGCCTCTTTTTTGTTCTGTCCCTTTTATAGTAAAGGCTGTTGCAGAACTGGCCTCTGGCTTCCCTTCCCCATCTCTGCAGGGAACCACATGTGACAATCCTCACTCATTGCCCTATCCACCTGTTCTAAAGAGTCTCACCCATAATGCCACGAACTCCCTGTGTGTCCTCGTAAATGTGCTCGGAAGGATAATTGTGGTTTCTCAGTTACAAGCTCGGTATGAGGTGACAGTTTAGTGGTCAGTCCAGCTGTATTGGGAGTTAAAATTATCCATGCTTGTCTGCACGCGTGCTTAGTGAGCTGTACAGCTCCACCTTTTTCCGGCTGATTTAGTCTTCTCTCCCATGGAGTGTACAGCTGGAACCCCTTGGTCTGCTCAAAAACTGGCCCCTCTTTCCTTGAGGAGATTTTCAGACCATTGCAACAATGAAGAGGTTGGGTGTGTTCTGTTTTATCTTTTTGATGAGTTGTGAGAAACCACTGTTTTTAATGTGACAAAATAGTTATTTCTCATGTGGGAGGAAAAGTATTTCTAAGTTGTATTCTCTGTTGGTTTCTTCTCGATTCTAACTGAATTTTGCTCAAGGTAAATTTAAGTCTTTGACTGAGCCTTATTGTGTAATCAAGACAGGGAGAAATGGAAATGTTATGAAAGGGTCTGAATCCATGAGTTATTAGGAGCTCTGTGGTTTCCAACACTGCCTTTCAGATTCCAAGAGAGGTCATACTTAGAATCAGTGTTGTACTCTCTCAAGATTCTTCTAGGCAGAGTATTTTCACAAGTTAGAGAAGTCTAGACTTTAAGAGCTTCTCTTGCCTGCCATCCACATAGTTTTCCTTCTTCTTTCTCATTGTCTGAGTTTTTCTTCTAAAAACCCAGCATACATTTTAATCAGGAAATCAAACATGGCACACAGGGCAGCCAGTGGATTAAGCCTGCGTTGACATGGATTCCTTGGGTGGAGAAAATTGTGATGTTGCAGAATGTATTTTGTTCAGGGTGTCATCAAGGCTTTGTGGGAAGTCTTCTGGAATCTCTAGGTGGATGTAGCCCTGGATCTTATTGAATGGATCAAGGCAGAAATACTCCAATATTGTCTTATTCTGTCATGCAAAAGAGTCAAATTACCTTGACTTGATTGTAGTGATAATCAGCGAGTTCCAACAAAGCTTCTACCTACATAGTGTTCTAGGAAAATGGAGAGAGCACAGTGGGAATAAAGATGCAGATGACAAGTCTAGTTTAAAATGGAATGCTTGGATGGGGAATTTCCTGGAGAAGCTGGCCTGTGAGCTGTATCATGATAAAAAGAGGGAACAAGGAAACAAGCAGTGGCGTTTTGAGGTTCAAGGGCAAGATAGGCAAAAGCCTGGGGCCATGAAACCACCTGGTGTGTGTAGGGGGCACTGGGTATTCTGACAGGTTAGAGTATGTTTATATGGTGAAGGTCATTGTTGAGGTAGTTAGGGTAGGTAGGGCACAGTCTGAGGAATCATATTCGTGAATATTTCTTACTATTCAAGTCTGAGCAGATTTGTCACAAGCATTTATTTGTACACTCAATGATGAATTTTCCTCCCAGGAGGTATTTTTTTGTCCTCTTTCATTGTAATGAAGCCTAGAGTCACTTTTAGGTTCATCTATAAGCCAGAGAAAACAGGATCAAAATCAGGATACATTTCATCCCCTTCCTCCACACACCCCAGAATACTACACTATAAACTAGATTTCTGCTGCCTCTGTCTGTGGAAAGAACTGTGTAGAATTAAGAGCAGTGGCTACACCTGGGACATGTGCTGGTGAATTCTGTCTGACCCTCATCTCAACATGCTTCTACTTTTGCACATAGTTAGAGCCTGGCTCCAATTTTGGCAGATTTAATAGGTCCTCATTTATTTTTCCAGTCTTCATCAATATGCTTCTAAGTAATGATCTTCACATCTTATTACCGTTTTCTTGAATCTTGCCTGCAGAGGAAAACCAACACACCAAACTCACCACTCTGGCTAAATGTTGGCAGATGCCTTAAAATTCTTATAAAATATATGTTGAACAATCTGGGCGAAGCCTGTTAGAACACGCTACTTGATTTTAATGAATGAGCCCCTCTGAGAAGGTTTTGTTATGTTTACACTATGTCTTTTTAAGAAAAAAAAAAGAGTAAGAGGTGAGTCACTGCCCTGAGAAAGATAGAAACACAAAGGGCTAGATTTCTTGCTTAGAGCTGTTGGCAGTGCACACACAGTGGTGGAATGAAGAGGCGATGTGAGTCTGTAGTGCAGAAGGGTACCATGCGGTTGAAGATCAACTGAACCACAGAGTCCAGCAAAAAATACAACAGAAACAAGGTGACACTTGCCACGTGCTAGCATTTTTAAAATATTGCTTTGTGACCTCACCATAATTCACTGCACATGAGGAAAAAAAAATTGTAGTTTTTCCTTTGACAAGATAGGTGCTCCCTGAAATTGATGCTGACAAACCCATCATTTAACTGTTAGTTATTGGGTGCAAAACCAGTGAAAAACTCCAGTGACCAGACACTCTGAGACAGAATTCAGAACAGGGGTAGATATGTTTTTGTTTGTTTGTTCGTTTGGTTTGGTTTTGTACCAGGGATCAAACTCAGGACCTTGCACTTGCCAGGCAGATGCTTATGCCACTGAGCTGTATCCCCAGCCCTAAGGTGTGTATCTTAGCAAGAGCTGAGTCTTAGCAGGAGGTCAACAGTCTTTTTCAAGTTTTCAAAGGGGCAGCATATACGTAAGCAGTCAGAGGAATAAGGATCTGTGTTATACAAGAGAAGCATTTGTGTATGTAAATGTGCATTTCTGTAGTCTGTCATGGGTCTTGGTCTTAATCTAATGAATGCCAGCAAATGTGTATACCACCTACGATTTGTAGGTTACTTAATGTTACCATCATATCCTATCTTGGCCTAAGGCTGAGAATTAGTTGAAAATAAATGCCCTGCCACTTCCCCTGGGTTTCATTTTTTTTGGTGGGATTCTGTTGTCAAATGTTTCTAGGACTATCTTTGAGCTCCATCTTTAGTCTTGACCTAATGAGGAACATTTTCCCAATGATTTTAAAATATTGAAGTTTAATTTAAATATAGTGAAATGCAAAAATTTTAAGAGCTTTCTTGTATCCATTCTGACAAATGCAGATACCTGTGTAACTCACACCCTGGCAAGATACAGAATATATCCATCATCCCAAAAAGTATCCCTCCCCACCTTCCTCGTTCATCGCCCCCTCACTCTGGAATCTATCACTATGTATTAATTTTTCCACGTTAAGAGCTCCATGCATGTAGGGTACTTTTTTGTGTCAAAGTATATTCAGTAAAATGTCTTCACTCAACTTTGAGCATAATGTTTTAGAAATTCATTCGTATTGTTTTTTATCTCTGCTGCTGGAATCTTCTTATTGCCATATAGTATTCTACTGTTTGAATCTACCACAATTTGCTTATTCATTTTATAATTGATTGACAGTTTGGTTTCCAATCTGTGCTATATGAATAAAACTTCCAAGAACCAATTCTTCTGTGAACATCCATTTTTGTTTTCTAAAACTTAGGAGAGTTTTGCGTCATATGACAGGTATCTCTTTAGCTATACAGGTTGAACATTCTCTATCTGAAGTACTTGGGAATGTTTCCAATTTTGGAATTTTTTTAGATTTTGTAACATTTGCATAGACTTTATTTTTGAACATCTCTAATTCAAAAATCTTAAATTTGAAATTGTTTGAAATCCTTATTGAAGATAAGGAAAACTCAACCTGTATAGCAACTATGGTGTAGCAATTCACACTCTGATGGATGTGAATCAGAATCTCCAGAAACTTTCCAATATCTGATATTAATTCTTTTGCATTGCAGCCATTCTAGTGGGCATGTAAAATTAGTCCAGCTTCAATTTACATTTCCCTGTCAACTAATGAGGTTGAGTATTTTTTCACATGCTTATTGGCCATTTGAATATTTTCTTTGTAAAATGTTTGTCCAATTCTTTTGCTTCCTTTTTGTTGTATTGTCTTTTCTCTGTTGAGTTACATGAAAACTACATGCTCTAGAACCAAGTCCTTTTTCAGATACATGTATTACAAATGGTCTTTTCTACTCTATGTTTTCCTATTTGTTTTTTCAGTTGTATCTACTGACAAGCCAAAACATAATGATTTTTTTATGTAATTTTTTTGGTGCTTACTGCTTTGTGTCCTCTCTAAACAATCTCTAAATAATCTTTGTCTGCTCCCAGATCATAAAAATGTTTTCTTGTTTTCTTCTATGTGCTTTGTTGTTTTATGAAGTGCTTACTTTGTTGTTCCAGATAGACAGGGATCAATTTATATTTCTTGCCAGAAAAGTTGATAGTCAGTACTTTTATTATCCGTGAACACTGATGGGGATATTACCTCCCAGTCTGATAAATCATGGAGGTCTTTGAAAATCTAGACTAAGTTCTCCATACTGATAGTATGATCTGCTCCTAAAAACGGATATGAGTTTGGCCCAAGATGGGGAGTGAATGGGGGATTTCTATATACTACTCACACTTACTTTGGGTGATGTAGTTTGGCCCAATCACAGCCCATATGTGCCTGTCACCGTGTACAGGGTCACTCCGCTATGGAAACCTGACTTATGTTAAATGCCTGTGTTGACACTTCTTTTCCTAAATGAATGGGCTTTTTATTTAACTTGTGGCTGCTGACTTTGTGGGGGCTGCCAGGTCATTAAAATGATGTTTGTTTGAATTTGGCAGAATGAAAAATTGGACCTATATTTACATTTTTTTCTGATTCCCAAGTATGTTCTCACCACTCACCCCTAACAATACTCTTTTGATTTTATGAAGAAGCCTTTACAAAAAAGAATGCAGTCAGCAGAGGTCCATGTCATGTTCTAGGCCTCACTGGTGCATAGCAACTCTCTCATCTTGGATGCCTGCAAGTGAAGAAAGTAAAGGGGCCCAGATTAAAAAAATTAGCAATCAGCAAGGGAATACCTCTTCTAGCCTTGCACATTAGTTGTGCAGATTGTCACTTAATGTCAGCTGATCATCAGTTAATGAATTTAGTGAACATTTTTAACAGCGTATGCTGAAATCAGAAGGTTTGGGTTATATTCTGAGTCTTTGCCACTTACAATTGATATGATTTTCAGTCTGTGCCTCAGACTTGTTAACTATGAGATAGAAACTGTAAGATATAGCACATTATCAGAATAGTGTAACTTATACTGCAGTAACTTGTGCAACTCCAAATCTTTGTGACTTAGTCACAATGCTTCATTTTCCCCAAGCACAGTTCATTTTATTAATTCCTGAAAATCTCAGGTTGGCACTGTCCAGACACCATCTTCCATCTTGTGATGTAGGGATCTAAGCTCGCTTCATTTTATTCTTGCCAGCTTGCCAAGGGGCTTGCAGTTACCATGACAGAAAAGGGAGGAGACAGTGGGAACATTTCCTGTGATCTGCCTTGACCGGAAGTGCCATTTGTTATTTCTGTTCACAGTGCATCTCCCACAGGGGAGGCTGGGAAATGCGTGGTGATCACTTCCTGTCTTTGCTGTGTAGGTCTTATGATTCATGTTCCATGATATGCAAATGAGATTTCAGAGTAAAGAATATTGCCACTTATGGCATTTATAACACAATTGCATTACTTTACGTTCTTTTCTTTTTATTTTATTTTATTAGTGCATGTTTGTGGGACATCATGAGTAAATTTATAGTGGAGAGCTGATACGTGTCTGCGACACTCATTTTTTTTTTTGTGCTTTTGTCTCCTCTCCCCTTCCCCTATCTGTATTTTAGTACTGTTTCTACTTGCCAAAGATGAATCTATTTCTCATTGTCTTTTATGTTGCTTATGAATTTATTTTTATTTATACTTTGACTTTCTGTATGAATCACTCTAAAATGATGTCTTTAATTCTTTTGGGAAGATACCCAGCAGGGGAATAGCTGGGCCAAAAAGAATTTCCATTTTACAATTTTTAAAGGAACCTCTAAGTGTTAGATTTCTATACTTTACATACCCACTGTCAATGGAAAAGTGTTCCTTTTCCCCGACAGCCTCATCAACATTTGTTATTCTTTGATTTCTTTTTTTATTATTTGATTTCTTGATGATAGCCATTTTTCTGGAGTCAGATGGATTCTAAGTGTTGCTTTAATTTGCATTTATCCAGCGATGTTGAACATTTTTTCATGTGTTTATTTATTGATCATTTGTACTTCTCCTTCTGAGAAGTGTCTATTCATTTAAGTTGCCCATTTTTTGTTTAGATCTTTTACTTTAGGGATCTATTTTTTTTTTGAGTTCTTTGTATATCCCAGATATGAAACCTCTGTCTGAGGTGTAGCTGGTAAATCTTTTTGCATTCTGTAAGTTGTCTCTTCGCATGTTGTTTCTTTTGTTGTGCAGAAGCTTTGAAATTTGAAATAATCCTATTTGCTGATTTTTAATGTTATTTCTTGTGCATTTGGGGTTCTGTTCAGAAAGTCCTTTCCTTATAGCTACGACTTCAACAGTTTTATTTATACATCTTTCAGCAGGTTTTCTGTTTTACTATTGAGTTAGCTGAACAACTTTGACTTTAGTACATGGTGATGTCTTGAAAAGATGTGTCTCTAGCCTCAATCTTCTGAATGTGTATAACCAATTTTCTCAGCACCACTTGCTAAAGAGATTCTCTTTCCTCCACTATACGTTTTTGGCATTTTTGTTAAATATAGATAGCTCTTGGAAGATATGTGCTCTTCTAGATATGTTTATTGGCATTTACATGCACTCATATTTTTTTCTTTTGCAGTTCTCATTTTGAAGTAAAAAGAGCCATGATACATTTTTTTAAGACTGATGGGTAAAGAGTTTTAACACTTTCTATCTTTTTGCACCAAATGGCTCAAACAACATTTGATGAGATTAACAGAGTAAAAACAGACTGTGATAAGTGGGAGATTTGGGATTGTAGAAGAGTTTTAAAAGAAGTTAAGATGCGTAAGGTGAAGATGTAGCTCAGTGGTCGAATTGCAGTGTGTGAGAGGCCCTCGGTTGAATCCCTAGTACAAACAAAAAAGAAAAGAGAGAAAAGATAAGACAAGAAAAGATTCATAGGAACCTGTAGGATTTGAACTAGCTGCTATTACTGGGACCTTCCCTTCAGTTCTGCTTTCATGATGATGAGGAAGTGGACTGGTTCTGAAGAGTGACTTGTTACATGGATGTAAACTGTCTGCTGAGCCTCCTCTGAGCAGCTTCCCCGTGACTCCCAGCAATCTTGATTTTATTATTGGTTTATTAAGTAAAATCACTACTCAAAGAGAGTAAAAAGGCAGGTTTCAATACAACCCAAGCCAAATAATTATAGTTCTGGAATGAGTGGAATCCGAAATAATGAGGTTTTATTTTACTTTGCCCTGGAGGTTTCTAAGTAGTATTGGGAAAGGGAAAAAAAAATATTTGTTTTATTTTAAAAACATACAACTTTCATTGTGTTCAAAAGGGGAGTTAGAAAAAAGTCAATAAAACAGCCTTATTGTACAGCGGGACTCCTGTTGTTAATTTTACTGTTCAAGACATTTAACTCAAAAAAATTGTTCCCTGACACCCTGTATTTGGCTCTCTTAATTTTGAACTTATAAATACAACTGCAAAGTCTCTGTCTTTGTTCTTAATTTCTTGTTTAATTTTCTAAAGCTTTGAATCATGGGTTTTGTATGTCATACGTGCACTTAAAGTCTTTGTTAGATAGGGTGAGCCATACATCTGCGATCAGACACGGGGCTGTAAGCTAAAGAAGTTTCCCTAGACCCAGAGATAGCTGTCCTTGCTTTCTCTTTGTGTCACATCTACAGAAAAAATGCTATATATAACACATTTTCTGGGCTTGGTAGGTGAGGAGTTTTTGGTTATCTCTCCCCACCGCCTCATCCCAGCTTCTCCATCTTCCCTTAGACTAGGTGTCATCCTTCCTAACTTACGTGTGATCTTGGAGATACTGTCAGGTTTCTTGTCTTATGCTTTTTTAGCCAAAATGGGAACACGCAACCAAGTAGAGTCTGTCAGTGGATAGAGGCTGTTTGAGTTGATTCTTTTTTAATAATTGTCTCCTAAGAAGCGTTATTATTTCCCTCTTCTGAGACTCCTAACTGTTCTCTAACATCTTCTCTCTCTGATCCCTACTACATCAACCTTTTCTTCAATCCTGTGTGTCCCTCCCTATCTTCCCCAAAATTTCTCTTTCCACTCAGATTGGTTCTTGTTGGTTTCTACTACCAGGAAGCAAGAATCTTGTTTCAATATATTTATTTATATTTGCCTGAAATTTTAAGAATTTGAGGTAGATGATGTGGAAGTTAGGGTACAGTGTCAAACTGACTGGCTTTGGCATACACCCATAGGTCGGTAGAGCACACTGTTGGGTTGTCTGTATGGATTATGGAGCTCTGTGGTTTATGTCTGATCCTTGGTTCCCTCCTCTCTGGTGCTGCTCCTCTTCTCTGCTTCTCAGTTGCCATAAACTAGGAAGTTTTACTCCACCACACACTTCTGCCATGGTTTTCCAGCTGTGAAGTCTGAAAAGTGTGTTCTGAATTCCTTGAAACCACAAACTAAATTAAATCTCTACTCATTTAAATTTTGAGTGGTGGGTGTTGTGCCCTATTAATAAGAAAGCTACTAACACAAAAAATTGGTATTGAAAGAGTGGGTTCTTGGCTATGACTGTACTTAGCCATATGATTTAGAAACTTTTAGAAGTGTTTTCCAGGTAGAGTTCAGGAAGGCTTGAAGATGTCAGGTAGAGAGGGCTTAGAATGCTTAAGTAGGGCCTGATGGGTGATGCTTATTAGAGCTCAGGAGATCAGAATGCTGATAGCAATGCAGACAGTAAAGTCCAGGCTCAGGAGGATTCAGTTGGAAACAAGAAGTTCGTTGGCAATTGGACTACAGGTCATGTGTGTTACATTCTGGAAAAAAAGTCTACATTTTGCTCATGTTCTGAGACTCTGTAGGATAATGAGATTAAAGGTGGTTGATTGATTAATCTGGACATCATTTGACTGATGTGAATTTTATCAGAAGGCAAAATGCAAGAGTTGTGGGGTCATTGAAATTGCTACCAAGATTTCAAAGGAGGGCCTCAAAGGTCAGGCAGGAAACTTGCTCCTTGGAGCCTGCAGGGTGTGTACTGAGTCCCCTGAAATTATGAACCAAGTTAAACCTTTCTTTCTTTAAATTTTGGGTGTCAGGTATTGTGTCAGAGCAATGGGAGAGATGACTAATACAGATGGAAATTTAAAGGTAGATTCAATATGCACTTAAACAGATCTGAAAAGTTGATCATGTTCTTTTATTGTATTGCAATTTCATATCTTAACCATTAGCTAAAGATTGAAAATATTTCCCTCCAAACAGCATCAATATTTAGAGTATGTAAAAAGAATCTTTTTCACTAGAGATTTATGGGCTCTTCCTCTTGTCATTGTCACATCTATACCTCACAGGAATCTCAGACTCACAGTGTTCAAAACTAGGCTCTTTATTTCCCCAAACTTCCTTCCCAAACTTGCTCCAAAGGGTAAGAAAGAAGCAGGTGCTCATTTTCATTTTGTTACAACTTCTCACCTAGCATTCTCCCTACTAGAAAGATAACATATAATAGATTAATGTAGGGACATATTTTTTCCCCCAGAGACTTCTAAAAGTTTTTATCATCTTTCATTTTTTCCTTATAATTGCATTATTAAGTTTTAAAAAAATGAGAGAAAATATTATACCTATTTCTAGTGCTCCAAGCATTTCCTGTTAACATTTTGGTGTGGTTCCTTTGCTATGGATCTTAGCGTGGTATAATTAATAGTGCATATATAGTTGTAATATTCCTTTGCATGCAACATTATACAGTAAGCAGTCTGTTTGCCATTACAAGCTTTATAGTCATCTTCTTAAGGGCTGCAATTATTCTTTCAAGTAGCTGTTCAATATTTACTCAACTGTTCTCTTTCTGGACATTGAGGCAGGTTGTGTAAATGTAGAGTACCTTGATTTTATACCCACACTTGCCCAAGAAGAAAAATAATTTCAACAGCTCTAAGACTTGTCTTAGTGGGGCATTCACAAAGCATTTGGAGTTCATTTGGTTTTTTTGCTACTAGAGACAGAATTGCTCACAAAGAAATGCTTATCACAATATAAATATCTATATTCCCAAAGCAGTGGGAAGCTTTTAAAATCCACATTTGATGCTTATCAATGAAAATTTGAAAGGACAATAGATTACTTTGTGCATGTTTTTCCTAGCCTGTAGGGTTGGTAAGATTTTTAATAATTGGTTTTTAATTTCTACCATTGAGTTTACTGGGTTTCAGTTTTGAATCTTAAACCCTTTGAATTTATTTCTGCTCCTTCCCCTATATTTCAGCAGAAAGTGATTGTGTTTGGGTTTCTACTCTTGGAGAGCAATTTTTGGTCTGAACTGTTTTCATTTATTTTATTTTAAAATTACAAAGACATTTCTAGTTATATTTGGTTTTGCAATTTATTCCTCCCTCTGTTTCACAAAAACCATAAAACCCACATTGTCTAAAAATGCTGCGTTGAGCAAAATGGACTCAGTCCTCCTTGGAGAGCCGAAAAGGATGGAGCCAGTATGTATTATAAACATGTCCAGGGAGACTGTCTCTTTCCCAGAATTGGTTTTAGGCAAAGGCTGCTGACCAGTTTTGCGATTTCATTTGGGGTTGCTGACCCTGGGCCCTACTTGAACTCGAATCTGAAGTCATGTGGGCATCTGCCCACATCATGTCCACATTCTCTCTGCTCTGAGCTCTGCACCCTTCACTCCTGCTGCTCTGGCCCCTGCTATTATTGTTTAAGGACTTGAGCCATAAAAAACTAAGACTTGGATTTCTGAATGAACATTTCTAATGTTCAACTTGGTGGTTTCCTGTCACAAAAACACAGACTCAGTGGATTCCGATTGTTCTGCAGTGTGGAGATTTCTTTGCCAGTTAAATTAAACATCCTCATTCCCTTTGATTGCAACATTTGATCTTCCATGCTCAGAATGTGTAAATTCTTCCAATAGTTTATTTTCAGCAGATTATAAGGAACCTTTATTTTCTAATCTGAAAAAAAAAGAAAAGTGTGGGTTTTCTGGAATACATTTTCCCCCCATTTGCCCTCTTATTTCATTGAAGACCATACTGGTCGCAGCTGAGAGAGACTCTTTTGTGCCATCTCTGTCTGTGGCAGACACGTGTGGTTCCACTGTTGCCAAAGAGACTTTCCTTCCCCTGTGTGAAATAACAGGTGTGACCTTCTCATCAGTGGCAGTTGTGGTGGCAACCAAGATTTGAGAGAGAATTTTGAGAAAAAGTGAGCTTTCTCTCTCCACAGAGACCAATTCACAGTGCTCCCTGCCACCCTCAATTCCCTTTCCCTGCTCAGTTAGGAAAGACAGAGAGGGGAGAAGTCATAGCAGACACGTTGCTCATAACTGTTGTTCTTGCGTTGAAAAATCTGTTTTAGTGGAACCTGATGGGACACATATGCCTACTCCTGTTTTCCAGAGATGCCTTTGGAAGCCGGCTTTTTCCTCACCACGTCTCCTGTCCATCTCGTGTGATAGACACTTTGATGTGTCTCCCAGTGCTTTTGTTTGTTTTCCCCAATTCTGCCTTTCTCTGTTAAGCTATGAATTAGAAGAGGGCAGAGAGACATCTTGATCAGTAAATGTTTATTGAGAGAATAAATAAATTAGTCATTGTTGAGTGTCTGCTAGTGACTAAGAGAGGAAGCAAAGTCTTCCTGGTTTGACCTGAAGAGGTTCACAGATGTTCTGTGGGTCTTCTTTCCCAGCAGTCCCGTCTTGCTTTCTTAGGGTTGTTGTTACAGATTTTTCCTTTCATTGTGCTAGAGGCTAGAAGTCCAAAATCAAGGTGTTGTTGGCAAGGACACACTCTCTCGGAAAGGCCTAAGGAAGAATTCTTACAGCCTTCTCCAGATTCCCACAGCTCCATTGTTCCTCAGTTTGCTCCTGCCTCACTTTAACGGCTGCCTCTTTCTCCTCTTCTCTCCTGTCTTATCTTCTGTCTCTTATAAGGTCATCTGTTGTTAGGGATTATCTTTGTAATCTGGGACGATCTCATCTTGAGATCCTTAATAAATTGTACCTGAAAAGAGTCTTTTTCCAATAAAGCCACATTCACAGGTTCTGGAGCTTAGGATGTAGACATACCTTTCCACCCATAGCCCCCATTCCATGTGAACTGTGCAGAAGGGACTGAGTTTCAGAAGGTGACCATCTCCATCTGAAACTCCAACTTTTGATTGAACTGGATTTTGGTTTTGCCAAGTAGATAGTCAAGGATTAGGACTGTCTCATGCTCTCTCCCTGCAATTCCATCTACTCCTTTCTGTCTATAGAATGGAAATGTTGGCTCCAGCTGTTCCTTTGCTCTTTGCTGTATATGCCACTTGCTTTAACATAGAGCAGTGGGGGCAAGCCTAGGGCACACATCCCATAGCTGACTGTTACCACTGACAGCTCTGAAAATTTCACCATCACTGACATAGAGTCTTTTCCCCGATGGACCTGGGGCCAAACAGCCACATTAATTGCTAATTACTTGTGAATATGCAACTTAAAAAATGCCTTCTTTCTTAACAAATCATTATTTAACTTGTTAATTTTTCATGTAGAGACAGTTTGGAAAATGTCTGTCTTACTTCAGTCAGTATTTGAACTGGTCTTAGCACTGAGGAAAGAATAGCATCCTTTTCTGTTCCAAAGATGGTTCTTATTTGTTTTGTGAAAAATCAAGGCCCTTTCAACAGTGAAATTCTAAGCACATTCTGGATGCAAGGCTTCTTTAGAGAAGCTATTTCTTTTGATGTTGTTTGCTTCACTCATCATTCTATTTATTTAATAAACTTTTTTGTTTGGTTTAAGTCAGGTTCCAGCAACACCAGATCAATCATCAAATGATTTTTCAAAAGTATGGTTTATGAAGAATCTCCTAGAGCCACTTGGGGCCTGCCCTAAAAATTGACCCAAGTTTATCGTTTCACTCACTTAAGGATCAGAGCTTTAGTTCTTTAGACTAGAGAAAGTAGAATTGATTAAGCTTGAGAAATGAACTCCTGGACCCTGTGCTAACTGGTTAGTGACCTCATATATTTCACTTTAATATTCTAACTTTCTCTAGGCTTTTTTTTAAAATTTTTGATAAAGGGTCTCACTCTGTAATTCAGGCTGGCCTTGAGTTTGCAGGAATTTTCCTGCCTCAGCCTCCCAAGTGTTGAGACTACAAGCATGTACCACAATGCTTGTGCATTTGTGTCCCCATCTCACATTAGTCTTATTCTTCTTCTAGGTCTGGAAAATCTGAAAAATCTAAGGTTTCTGTGACAGTAAGACCCAGGTCCAACTCTAGAATTAAGTTGCTGTGACTTATCTCTTTATCTCAACTATCTCCACAAACTAGTGGAGAGTAGGAAATAGATCTACAAAGTTACCTATCAGTGCACATAGCTGGTTTATAGAAAAGTGTGCACAGATGTTCCTGGTTTGGCAGCTCTGTGAAGGGGAGCCTCTTCTCTGAGCTGTGATAAGGCTTTCTCGACTTTTGATTTCACCTCCAAGACTAGGCTTGTGGTCTAGAAGAAAGAGCAAGAGAGAGGAAGCGTATAAGCTGATGCCAAACACTATGTGGTCTCAACCAGACTGCAGTGGATGCTGGGAATGCGGTCTTCTTGTGTGGCCAGGAAGAGGGAAGATGGTTGGTGAAAGCATAATATCATCTTTGCTCTGATTACTCTGCCTCCTTTGGCTTTGGAGGAATAGAGTTAGAAGCCAAATGATTACCCTTCCTCCTCATATTGCCAGGAGATTTCATAATAAAATTAGTAACTTCCATTGTCCTCCTTGTCACCATTCTATGGCACAATAGCATTATTTAACCCAAGACTGTGGTTTTATACCTTAACTTACATCATGTGGTCCCCATGTTTCATAGGAATAAGATGAGAAGTAATTTGGGTGACTGATAGATCCTATTCATTGAGGTTTATACTTTCTTGCAAATGGACTTTCAAACACATTTTAAGTGGTAGGAATAGTCATCATTATAATAAAAATAAGCATCTATTAAGTGCTTACTGCATTCTTAGCACCCCAATAGATCTGCTTTAGACTAACCTTGTTTAATTCTTTGATTTATTCCTTAAGATCCCATTTTATTATGTGAATCTGAAGGGTGGATCACCAAGTAATTCTGAACAAAAGAACAATTACATTACCTTTTAAAGTGAACTTTTTAAAGAAGTCATCATTTACGTAGGTAAATTCTGATGCATTTGTGAGAACATCAGTCATGTGACCATAAGGTTCCATTTCAAGTGACTTGGTAGAGGTCGAGGATTGGCCTGTCATCACTTCTAGCAGACTGGTGAGTCTATCTGCTCCTCATTTTCCTTGTTGGCAGTTCAGCTGGCAAGCTTGCAGGTGGAACACTGGACACCTTCCTGCCCATCTCAGTGGACAGAACTATCTGTCAAAAATGGAGGATCTCAGTGCTGTCTTGAGGTTTCATATTTTGGAGGAGCTGTGCCTTGGGGAACCAGGATTGAAGCAAGATCGTAATGGTTGAGAGAGGTAATGCAAATGGTCCAGACATTTACATAATTCAAATTAGCATCTTTAAATACCCTTTCTTCTCTTCATGGTAATGACTGGATCTTCACCAGCAAAATCTTTGGCTCATTATTTGTTCCACAAAGATGTATTCTTCATGAAGGTATGTGGATGGAGTAGGGGCAGATTGCTGGATTCTCCTTTCTCCCAGCTCTATAGATGGCCCTCAAGAGAAGTTCCTCAAGGGGTTTTGTAGGCTAAGGGGGTTGGAGTTGGTTGATTATCAAGCTGTTGGAATGGAAGACTTATCTTTGGGCAGTGGGCACCCCTAGCAGAGAGAATGTCCTTATTTAGAATGGACAGTGGGAAAACATTATTTTAGAACAGATACTTACGGGAATTTTTTCTACTAAGACTAGGAGAGACAGTTTCCCGCACCTGAAAAGACTTGTAGAATAATGATAAGATCTGTAGTGTTTAAACCTCAGTCAGAATTTGGTCTAACAGCTTTAGTAATTGCAAACCCTGTTTTAGTAAATTACTAGGGTTTCAGACATACACAACCATAACTCTGCTCATACTTTTAAAATATCTGTGTTCTATTCAGTTGTCCAAGATGAGTAGAGAAAAGCAATGGAGACAATGTTGTATATGTACATTTTTTTATTTAAACAAAACAAAAAAAAGATAAAAAGATACAGAATTTATAAAAAAATGGAAATTAACTCTAGTTAATATATTGCATATTGTTATCTTTAAAGTAGTTTTCAGATCACAAGATTTAGGCATGAAAAAATGA
The DNA here is from genome assembly GCA_004027455.1 of Hydrochoerus hydrochaeris. Lineage (NCBI taxonomy): Eukaryota > Metazoa > Chordata > Mammalia > Rodentia > Hydrochaeridae > Hydrochoerus > Hydrochoerus hydrochaeris. The sequence goes on from PVLA01000604.1 coordinate 289,700, forward strand.
TTGAACAATTAGACAATGAAAACACAAACTTCTTTTTGATAAACTCATGGAGATTAGTTGTACAGTTATCCATCTATATGCATATATATGTGTGTGTGTGTGTTTGTGTAAATATATACTTCTTTCTTTTCTCCTTTCTTCTATTCCAGTTGTTCTTTCCTTTGAGCACTTTCTTTCCCTTGAATTTTTGCAATGTCTATTTTACATTTTGGATCTTATTTACTCTTTTTTTAAAAAATGTACACTAGGGACACAATATGATATTTATACATGTGAGTCTGATTTATTTCACTAATGAGTATAGTCTCTAGCTGCATGCATTTACCAATAAAAATCTCAAGTTTATCCTCCTTTATAGCTGAGTATTACTCCATTGTATAAAAATACCACATCTTTTTTATCCATTCTGTGGTTCATGGTCCTTTGGGTTGTTTTCAAGATTTAGCTATTGCAAATTGTGCTGCTACAAACATGGGTGCACATATTTTGCATGGCATGATGTTTTCAATTCTTCTGGAAAAATAGCCAGAAGGGAGATAGCCGAATTGAATAGGACTTCCAATCCTAGTTTTATGAGGAATCTCCACACTGATTTCCACAGTGGTTGTACCTGTCTACACTTCCATCAACAATGGAGAAGAATTCCTTTTTCCCCACAACCCTGCTAACATTTGTTATTGGTTGATTTCTTGATGATAGCCATTCTTTCTGGAGTGAGATGGAATCTCACTGTTGTTTTAATTTGTGTTTCTTGAATGACCAGCAATATTGAATGTTTCCTTATATATTTATTTGCCATTTGTATTTCTTCATCTGAGAAGTGCATGTTCATCTCAGATCCCCATTTTTGGATTGGGTCTTTGAGTTTGGGGGGCCTAATGTTTTTCAGTTCTTTATATATTCTAGAAAAAAGTCCTTTGAGGAACCATTGGCTAAAATTTTTTCCCTTTTGTGGGTTTTAATTTCATTCTGTTGGTGATTTCTTTTGATGTGTAAAACCTTTTTAATAAGATGAGATCCCAGTTGTTGATTCTCTGAGATACTTACTGTTCAATTTGCATTTTGTTCATGAATTCTTTGCCTACGCTTTTTTTCCTCAAGATTTCTACCTACCTTACATTCTAATAGATTTAGTGTTTCTGTTTCAATATTTAGATCTTGGATCCATTTTGACTTTAGTTTCTGCATGGTGATAGACATGGGTTTAGTTTTAGTCTTCGTCCTTTGGAAAAATTGGAGAGCCAATTTTTTCAGCGCCATTTGTAGAGTCTATCTTTCTTCCAGTGAACATGTTTGGTCCCTTTGTCAAAGACAAGGTGACTAAGTGTCTTTGTAGTTGTGTCAGCATCTTCTACTCTGTTCCACTGATCCTCAGGTCTGATTTTTTTCTTTTCTTTCTTTCTTTCTTTTTTTTTTTCCAGTGTCATGATGATTTTATCATGGTTGCTTTGAGTACAATTTCAAGTCAGGAATTGTGATGCCTCCTGTCATGCCTTTGTGGCCCAGGATTGCTTTCACTATTCTAGGTTTCTTCTATTTCCAAATGAATTTTAGGAATGTTTTCTTCTAGATCTGTGAGGTATGCTAATGATATTTGGATTGGGATTGCATTAAATCTGTATAACAGTTTGATTCTTCCTATCCAAAAGCAAGAGATATTTTTCCATTTTCTGACATCCTCTTCAATCTTCTTTTTCAGATACTGTAGTTTTCAATATATAGATCTTTTACAGCCTTTGTTAGATTGATTCCTATGTATTTTATTTTTTTGGATGGCATTGTTGAAGGTGTTATTTCCATAATTTCTCTCTCAGTAAGTTTTTGGTTTGGGTACAGGAATGTATTGATTTTCAAGTGTTGACTTTGTGTCCAGCTACACTGCTGAATTTTCTTATTAACTCTAGTAGTCTTTTGATGGGGTTTTGAGGACCTTCTATGTAGAATATCATGTCATCTGCAAATAACAGTAATTTAACTTCTTCCTTTCCTATCTTTATTCTGTTTATTTCTCTTTCTTGTCTAATAGCTCTGCCTAACATTTTCAGAACTATATTGAGTAGGAGTGGTGTTAGTGGACATCCTTGTCTTGTTCTTGATTTTAGAGTGAAAGCTTTCAGTTTTTTTCCATTTAGTATGATGTTGACTCTTGGTTTGTCATAGATGGCTTTTATTGGATGGAGGTAGAGACCATGTATTATGGTTTTCTGTAGGGTTTTTTTTTTAATCATGAAAATGTGTTGGACTTTATCAAAACCTTGTCTGCATCTACTGACATGATCATGTGATTTTTGTTTTTGGCTCTGTTGATGTGGTGTGTTGCATTTATTGGTTTGCATATATTAAACCATCCCTACAATCCTGGGATGAACCCATTTGGTCATGGGGTATAATCTTCTTCATGATTTGCTGTATTCTATTTGCTAGTATTTTACTGAGAGTTTTGTGTATTTGTTCATTTGGCCTGTAATTCTTCTTTTTGGTTGGTTCTTTCTCTTGTTCAGGTATCAGAATAATACTTGCCTCCAAGAATGAGTTAAGGAGAATTGTTTCCTGTTCAATTTAATAAAAGAATTGAAGGTGTATTAGCATTAAATCTTCTCTAAATTTCTTGTAGAATTCAGCTGTGAATTCATCAGGACCTGGGTTAGTCTTTGTTGGTAAGTTTTTAATTACATTCTTAATTTCACTAGCTGACATTGTGTTTTTCAAAATTTGTATAACTTCTCAATTCAGTTTTGGTGATTCACTAGTTTCTAGGAATCTGTGAATTCCTAGAATCACAATTGTGTTAATTTCTACTCTGATCTTTATAACTTCCTCCCTTCTATGACCTTTGCTCTTGATTAGTTTTTCTATAAGCTTGAGGTACAGCATCAGGTTGTTTATTTGTGCTTGTTTTGTTTTTCTGTTGTAAGAATTCATGGTTATATATTTCACTTTTAGAACTGCTTTCATTGTGCCCCACAGATTGCAGTATGTTGTGTCTGCATTATCATTTAATTGTAGATACCTTTTAATTTCTTCTTTAATTTCATCTATGACCCATTGGTTGCTCAGGAGGGCGTTATATAATTTCCATATGTTTATGTAGTTTTTGCAGTTTCTTTTGCCATTAATTTCCAATTTTAATGCACTATGGTCAGATAATATACATGGGATAATTTCAATTCCTTAGCATTTACTTGAGCATGTTCTATAGGCTATTCTAGAGAATATCCCATATTCTAGAGAATATCCCATGTGCAGCTGAGAGGAATGTGTATTCTGATGTTGTTTGGTGGAACATTCTCTAAACATCTAGTAAGTCCATTTGTTTACAAGTTTGATTCAGTTCTATTATTTCCTTGCTCATTTTTTTTGTCTAGTTGATCTGTCTCTTTGTGACAATGAGGTATTTAGTGCCACATTTTACAAATTGTGTTGTTACACATTTGATGTTTCTTGTCTATTAAGATTTGTCTTACATAGTTCTGTATTTGGTGCATATAAATTTGTGATTGTTATCTCTTCCTCTTGAATTTTTCCCCTAACAAATGTGTAGCAATGTCTTTATATCTTTTTATCATTTTTGGTTTGAAGTTTACATTGTCTGCAAACAGAATAGTTTTTTTCTGGGTTCCTGTTGCATAGAATATTGTTTTCCATCCTTTGATTTTCAGTCTATGAGTTTCTTTTTAAGTTAGATGTGTTTATTGTATACAGCATATTGTTGAGTCTTGTGTCTTGATCCATTTTGCCAATCTATTTCTTTTATTTGGTGAGCTGAGGCCATTTATATTGATGGTTCTAACTGATATGTATTGACTTAATTAACTTTGTTATGTTGTTTTCCTGTTTCTGGTTTCCTGCTTCCCCTGCTTACTTAATTTCTTGTCCTGCCTGGTGGTTTCCTTCTGTTGTTGTTCTGGGAATTATGGTCATTGTTATCTTTATCTAACATGTCTTTCAGTACTCTTTCTAAGCTTGATTTGATGGACATGAATTTCTTCAACTGTTCTTTGTCATAAAAATATCTTATTCTCCATTAATTTTGAAGAAAGTTTTGCAGAGTACGTCAATATGGGTTGAAAGCTTGTATTCTTTCAGGGCTTGAAATACTTCACTCCAAGCTCATCTTACCTTGAGAGTTTATGTTGAGAAGTCAGCAATGATTCTAATGGGTTTTCCTTGATAGGTGATCTGTTTGTTTTCCCTAACAGCTTTTAGTAATCAGTTTTTATGCTGAATTTCTGGAATCTTGATTAAGAAAGCTTGTATTCTTTCAGGGCTTGAAATACTTCACTCCAAGCTCATCTTACCTTGAGAGTTTGTGTTGAGAAGTCAGCAATGATTCTAATGGGTTTTCCTTGATAGGTGATCTGTTTGTTTTCCCTAACAGCTTTTAGTAATCAGTTTTTATGCTGAATTTCTGGAATCTTGATTAATATATGTCTGAGTGTAGATTTCTTTTGGTTATGGTTGTTTGGAGTTTTATATGCCCCACTTATTTGTGTGTCAGATTCTTTTCCCATCTTGGGACATTATCTGCTATTACTTTTGGGAATAGTTTTTTTTTTATGTCATTTGCTTTGACTTCTATATTTTCATTGACACCTATCTGTCTTACATTGTTTTTGTTTGCATCATCTTGTAGCTACTGAATTTTTATTTCTTGGTCCCTTGTTATGTTTAAGAGTTCTTTTCTTTTGTGATTGCTAGCTGAGATCCTGTCTTCAAGGTCTGAGAGTTTATCTTTAGTTTTGTTCCAAGTGGTTTTGCCAGCTTTCAATGAAATTTTAACTTCCTAGATATCTCTTGAGTCTGTTTCGTTCATTCTATTTTTTCCTATATTTTTAAGTTCAGGTTTCCACCATTTTCCCATGCTCCTGGACTTTTCTTTTTAATCTATGTCTTCTCTAGCTATGAGCAACTCCTTCACTAAGTTGTCATTTCTTTCTTTACCTGAGAGATTATGTCTGATCTGATTTCCTCTATAGCCTCATGGATTTGTTTACTTTACTTGCTGTCTTTTTAGAAAATTCAGTTATGTGACTTCCAATATCCTCTATTTGAATGTTTTCTGTACTTGTTCCAGATGGGTTGGAGGTTTGAGATTGCACTGTGATTTTTGTTTTGTCATTTTCACCTCTTGGTTAATATTTAGGTCTTTTCAATCCTTCTAGTCCATTGTGCTAGTTCAATTGACTGTCCATTGTGTGTGTCTTAGGGTCCTACCATGCGGCTAACATCTACACAGTTTCTGGGTCTTGCAGTGTAGGGAATAAGGCCAGTCACCTGAATTCCTCCTATGGGCCAGTTGGGTGAGTCCTATATTCTTCCAAACTGACCAGCCTAGGAGTATTATTGTGAACCAATGCTTAGCTTGTTTTGTTACTTTGGCTTTAGACTATTCCAGGCCACCTGACCCACCTATCCATGGTGTGCACTGCCACTGGGACCCTACTGTGTCACTGAGGGTCTCGCAGGCCCAGCCAGTTTCCTCCAGTTGGGGAGAGGCCTTGCCAGTACTCTCACCAACCCACCTGAGGTTCACTGTATAGAAGAAGGACTCATTTGCACTCTCATCAGTCTGCCAAGATCCTTCATGTGGAGAGAGGGTTTGCCAAGTCTCCTGCCAACCCACTGAGGTCCTCTGCTTGGAGGGTACTCACCACACTCCCACTGGCCCACTAAGATCATCTGCTTGGAGGAGAGGGGTGCTTCAGTCTACCCTCATCTTCTGAGATTGTCCAGGTGTCGGGGAGTGAGTTGGAGTTAATGTTTTGAGACCTGACTCAGTTTATTTTGTTACTGTATTGAAAAACCTAAATCCGAATAACTTTGTGAAGAAAAAAAGTTTATTCAGCTTATTCTTATATAGGTTAATGGCATGAGTACCAGCCTCAGCACATTAGTAATGGATGGTATCATGAAGTATACCAGAGAGGGAGAGAGCACATGGCTAGATATCTAGCCAAAGAGCAGAGGTCAGGTTTGTTTTCAAGAGCACTAACTCATTGTCCCACAAAAACTACCTTCCAAGGGCATCTGCACAAAGACCTAATTATCTCTCACTATGCTCCACCTCTTGACATCACCTCACTGGGGATCAAGTTTGTAACACATGCTTCCTTGGAGAACAAAATACATTCAAATCACAACAAAGCCCTTTTAGAGCAGATTTAAGCAGACACACTTAAATATGTATACATACTTCTCTTCCAGAGCCTCTTAGGCTCCCTGGATTTCACTATGATGTCTTCATGGAACAGCCTCAGAACTGAGTTGCCAACAGCTCCACATTCTATCTGTTCATCAGTCCCTGAGTTGCTGGACCGGATGGCGTGAACATCCAGTTGATCTTTTACAAGACAAGATTTAGAAAACACCAGAGCAATTGACATTCACTTGTAAGCCAGTTGGTGAGTGAACATTATTTTTTAGGACAGAAACTCTGAGAGTGACATTAACCTTGTAAGGATTATCTTTAGTCTTAGTTATGCATTCTTCTGCTCTGACACTGTCAGGGTCAACTTTCATACTCACAGTATATGTTTGAGATCCAATAGTTATAGGGTAATTAAGAACACCACTGAACAACAATAAAGTATATCAGTAAGGTTGTTTGATTTGAAAGTCTTTAGCTAAATAGCCATAATAACCATAAAGTGCTAGAGACGGGCTAATGATGATCATAAAACTTATTGCTTAAATTATCTATTATCTCCCTGAGAGATGCCCTCTCTTAATCATGGTCTGACTGACTGCATTTCCATGGTTAAAATTTCACTGTGACCTGTGTTTTGTTCAGGGTCCCCTAAACCACCTTTGAGCTGAAGACTGTTAGCTGGAAACTCCTTTTGAGAATTTGATTTTATTAATACTTATGGTTAGTGGCCTTTAATTAATGCTAAATAAAAATGGAATTCTAAACGTGGTTCCAAAGACTTTTCACTTGGGTGTCAAAGTAACTTACAGTGATTAATAAGCTTTAAATCACTTTTAAAGAGATAGCGTGAATTCCATTTTCATCATAGGGATTGACTGGAATATATTTATAATTTTAAAAATACATGATTTTGGGAGAAACGTCTGTCCTATCTTATTTGTGCAAAATGTAAATTTTTTGAACAACCCGTATGCTGCAAATTTACAGACTCTGTGAGGAACAGCTCGTAATAACTAGCAAGGGTTGTGTAGGTGCCTACTTATGTTATTGTGAAATGTCTGACTACTTTATTTATCCAGCTTTATTCACCCCTACCTTCCATTCTCTTCTCTCTGATTCCCCCTATAATACTGTAGGAAAAGATGGAGTCTAAATAAATAAATAAATAAAACAGGGACATAGTTTAGTGGCACAGAGCCTGCCTGGCAAGTGTGAGGTCATGAGTTTGATTTCTGTTATCAATAAATAAATAAATGCTGACGTTTACAGAGAGCTTGCCATGTGTTGGATGGTGCACTATAGGCGTTGTACTAAATCTCACAATAGCTTCTCAAGGAAAGTGTTATCATTCTTCCTATTTTATAGATGAGGAAACCGAGGCATAGAGTAATAAAAGACTCCCTAAATCCTCAGTAATACCAGAGCATAAATTAAACAGGGGTTTTCAGAAGCCAGAAAGTATATTATATAGTGTTTCATGGATAAGCAGACACATTTTCAAGCCATGTTCTCCTGCCCACAAGAGTCAAAGTGGACTGAAATTTAGGGCAAATCCTCCATGAGGACCTGGGAATTGGTCAAGAGATCAGGGCAGATGTGCCATGAGACATGTTAGGGAATCTTGATGGAAGGCAAGTCTCCCTCACGGTGACCACCAGAACACCTAAGGCTTGTGGCTCCCCTTGCATCCCAGTGCTCATGGGCTGCAGCTCTGGGTGGACATACTACCTTTTGGCAGTAGACTTGTTCAGAAAAGATGCCATCTTTATTCCAGCCATTTCACAGACATCGTTCAACACATCTACTATGAATTCTTTTTTCCCATATTTCATGTAGTGTAGTTAGGTAGGTCTGAAGCATAAAAAGGCAGAGAAAATTTCAGTCAGCTCTGGCTTATGCTGTTTTGGATCCTGGCCTGCTTGGCTCCTATCCTGTATCCACCCCCTCGGGTTTTTCTGTCTTCACCTACTTTCTGTGCAGGTTTTGTTCTAAGGATATTCACTTCTTTGCTAGAGACCTGGAGCCAAGCATAACTAAAACACAAAATAGAAAATAACACAAACCACTTTTATTAGTCAGCTTTTAGATGCCAGGCATCCTGCAAGCATTGCATATTCATTATTTTATTTCTTTGGCTCAGGAACATGTTTCTTTATATCTGTTTTTCCCAATAATTTATGTAAAGGTATCCGTAGACAGGCAGACAGACAGACAGACAGACACACACACACACACACACACACACACACACACACACACCCCAGTTTTCATTAGCTTTTTAGATGGTTTGAGTCTCCTTTTCTCCTAGACTCTGGATACCAGTGTGCTAGATGGTAGTGATGGTGAAACTGATGTCACTGGTTCCCATGGAAGTGAGTGGATAACAGACTCATAGATTCATCTTATCCACTTTGCCTGGGCCCCAGCTTCCCCATCATTATGTGAGAGAGGATGGTGAAGGAGCTATGGCTCCTATCCTAGTCATCCTTTTACATGCCTTTGTGTGATTATTGGTTTAATGTCTGCTCCTCTCTTCACTGCAGGATCCGGTCCCCCTGGTTCCTGGAGTGTCCCCAGGGTCCGGAGTTTCTCTGGTTCCTGGGTGGTGCTCAGGAGTGGTTTGCTGAATGGCTGATTCAACAGGCCCTAGGTAACCTCTCCTGGAGTGCTTGCTGAGTCCCTCTGGGTACCTTAGGGGCTCAGGTCAGCAGATGCCATCTTTTTCCCATATCTTTTTTAAGAACCAAAAAATGATGACTCTGTTATCTTCAGAGTAATCAAAAGTGATTATATTCTTTCTGTTCATCACAACTTACCAAGTCCTATCTGCTAAGAAACAGGGGCTGCTGAACTGCAGAATGGAGAAAAGTAAATGTCTCCATAGAAACTGGTGGCTTAATTGGTTAAATTTTATAATGGGCCCTCCTGGAGTGGCCTTGTGACTGGAAACTGTTTTCTTTCAAGTTACTGTACCCTCTGACACTCTTATGCGCCCCGCATAAAGCACATACCTCCCTTTGGCTCTGTGCATGTTCATCAATATGTACAAATGTGTTTCTATGTATATGAGTGCCTCTGTGTGCATGTGCATGGTTGTGGTCTGTGAGGTTGAGTGTGAATGTGGGCCTGTGTGAGTGTGACTATGTTTTGGAATGTGTGCACCTGCATATGCACGTGTTAGTCCTTCCATGTGAATGTGTGTATATGTGTGTTGAATGTGAACATGTCCATATGGGTGGTTTTGGTGTACATGGATGACTGTGCTTTTGTATATAAGTCATTGCATATGTGCGTGACTATATTTATGGAGTATATGACTAGGATGTGCTTGTGTGTGTTTTTCAATGTCTGTGTATGGTCACTTGTTTGTGAATGCTTGAATGTCAGTGTGTGCATGTATGTCTGTATGCACTTATGTGATTCTGTGTTTATGGGAGTGTGTGTCACTGTGTACATGTGTGATCTATGTATAGAAAGGGTTTTGTCCATGTGTGACTCCATGTATTATGTACCTGAGTGGATGTGGTCATGTGTGACTGAGGAAGTGCATGCCTCTGTAAGAATGTGCCTCTCTGTGTGGGCACATATGCCCACGTACACCTGAGTGAGGCCCACCCTCATTTTCACCCTCAGTCCTTGCCTGCCTGGGATCAGGAGACAGTGGTGGCAGTGCATGCCATCTCTCAGCATGTTGATATTATCTCTTTGGCTTCCCAAGTCTGGCAGGAGATGCAGAATTAAACACAGACGCTCTGGTGCCAAAACAAAATCATGAAAAGATTTGAAGCCCCATTCCCTAAACTTGCAGCATATCAAACTGGGAACAAGACTGGCTTTGTTTTATTTCTTGCATCAAACAGGGGTAGAACAGTCTGGAGCCACATTGGTTCTGATAGAAGAGCTGATTCAAAGCCAGGGAATTTGAAATTACTGAAAGCTAAAGCAGAACAGAGACAGCAAAATGCTCTGGGAAGGGAAAACATGCACATGAGAGGAAGAAAAGATTTTCTTACCTCAAATTAGGAATGAGGAGAAGGTGGCAGCCCAATTTTTGATACATGAAGAAGTACAAAGAGAAAACAAGATGATTCTGGGAAGTCAGCCAGGTGGAGACATGCCCTTCTGTGATTTTGCTTCACTTGGATCTGGGACTGCTTCATGGTATAGGGATGGTAGCCCCAAAGGGCAGGGTAGCGGAGCGAGTTCTCATGACTGAGTCTTAATCTTGTGGTGGTAGAAACAAGGGCCCATCCAGGACTTAGGACTCAGCAGCCAACACTGAGACTTTGGCTTCCTATCCAGTGCTTCTGTGCATGGAGACATGGAACCACCAATGGGAGACAAGAGATGTGTGTTCCTGAGTTTTCTCCCTGCTTAATCAACCTCATTGTCTTATTAAATCACTTTGTGAAAACAAGTTTCCTTTAATTTGGAGGCTCTCATCTTGTATTGTTCTTGCCTGGAGTTTTCTGGTTTTATTTTAGTAAGCAATAGTTCTCGGCAGTGATAGCAACCAGATATATTCTACACTGATTTTGACCAAAGATACTTCCACCTCCCACACATACTTTCTTCCTCTACACCTTCTCCCAGCCCAAGGCAGTTGATGGCAACCCCCAGGTTATTGGCCTCCAAGTTAGTTGTGACTCTAAAGTAGAAGGGGTTTGCAGGAGGGTCATGCATGGCCAGAGATGAAGGCCTGACAGGGAGAAATGAACCATCACTATAGGTGAGGGTCTTCTCAAACTTCCCTGGAGTCTGGTAAAATGTGAGAAGCTTATTGTCAGCTCCATAGAGTGTCTGTGTTGATACCTGCTCCAGTGTCTTTGAGACCACATGGGACCCAGAGGCTGGTTTCTGCCCGTGGAGTGGACTGATCTCATCCAGGATCAAAAAGGTCTCTAGCTTCTGCTCTCTCTGATCCTCAGGTGTCAATGACTTCTGTATTGGCCACAAGTGTTTGTCTGGGACACATAGACCCCTGTTTGGACTGGAGAGTTGCAGGGTTATTCTGCTAGTGACCCTTAAGCCACTGACTTCACTATGGTAGACTACTCCATACCTATTAAAGCCCAAGTTCTACACTTCTCAGGTTCGAAAGTTAATTAATAAGTTAATTCTGCTACCTTTTACCGAGGAAAGTTTTGATTATGAATCCCCATTATGTGGGGCTTGTAAAATGAATCGGAGTGTAGTCATATAGGTGAGCACTTCAGACACTAAAAAGGAGGAAAATCTATATGAAGATACTCATGATATCATTGTTTAGCAGTTATTTTGCTAAGTGAAAAATGTTAGCTGTGTGTCAGGGCATGGATTGTTTTATTTCATTTTTATTGCATAATAAATACAGTTTCTAGAAAGCCATGTACAAATTGTTCACAATAGCAATTTTGGAGAAATGGAACTTGGGGATTTTTACTTTTAATTTTATGTATCTCCATTCTCACTTGTCAGCTTGAATAATTTTTTAATTAAAAATCTATTAATATCCCTGTACCCCCAAATCTATTAATATAGAAATGAATCTTGGATCAGTGTAAGATAGTGGAGGTGTAACAATGAAGCCCCTGTGTGAATGCATGAGAGTGAGAGTTTAGGAGACTTGGTTTTCCTCTTAGCCAAGGCGTTTCATCTTTTTTGTGTGCGTATACCCTCCAGACAGTCTGAAATCTTGGATCCTGTCATAGAACATTATCTTAAATATATAAAACAAAATACACTACAAAGAATGCCATATCTGTTGAAATATATTTATTAAAATATTTTAAAAATTGTGATAATTAATGGATTAAAAGACAAGATTCCATTTAGATTTAATAATTACCATGGTCTAGAATTAGCAATGAGCAGAAAAGCATTCTGAGAAATCTGCAACAACCAGATGTTACATGAAAATATCTGTGACTTCTATTGCTGACAAAGTCACACATACTCTAAGATAGATATGTCACCTTCTTTAATAAATGAAGGAAATGGTAAATTAGGGATAATTAATCATAATTTCTTATTCACTATCATAGACATAATTTCTCACTCAATATCATAGACCTCTGTTTCAACTCCAAAGCCTAAGAATTAAAACTCCTAACTAGCTGAAAGGAATTGAGTAGTTTTCCCACTGTCACAGTCACAATCACCCCATCAATAAAATTAGAGAGCTCAATGAGGGCAAATGTATATCATTTTCCACCTCATCTGAGATTGATTAGTATGACTTGATGAGGCATGCTGGAAAAGTTACTGAGTTCCTCTCTGAGTCCAAATGGAAAGGCTGCCAAGAATGACTGGTGATGTCTGCCATGACCACTAAATGCGAGAGAGAGGAAAGGGCACCAGATGAGAGAAAGGCAAAGAAGGGACAGACTCCTACTCATTAACTAGACAAGTTTGTGGCCTTTTGCAGTTCTGCTCATCCAGTAAGTCTGAAATTAATAATTCCTTTGTGACTCTAAAATTTTTTTTGGTTGAACAACAATTACAACAATAGGAGAATCACTACCCCTTCACAAATTGAGAGTGTGTATATGCGTGTGTATCACTGGCACCATCAACACACCATCCAGGTGGGCCAAATTTTCACATGGACTTTTCACTGAATGAAATTGTAAGCATTCCCTTGTTTCCAGGATAGAATGGTTACTGGGAACAGACTGTCAAGAAAGAAAACAAGGCTTAGTAAACACAGTTGTACAAATGAGCCATCTGGAGATTTATTTACATAAGAAAAAGAAAAGTCTTGGAATTTTCGTGCTGGGGTTTGTTTCTTTTGCAAGTAGCCACAGGGGTATATTTGTCATGAGCACACATTGAGCTTTTTAGTGGAGATTTCTGAAAGCACGAAAAAAATAACAGTGTTCATTTGGTCTGGTATTTTGAGGGAATAGGAAGGAGAAAGGGTGGGGGGGAGAAAGAGAGCCACACAATATTTTTGAGTGTTATTTTTAGCAAAAATATTTTAACTGTTTTGAAGTAGTCGCAATGCTCACACCTTGGTTTTGAAATTGTTTATTGACCCTAAAGTATTAAATGAGAACAATTTTCCTTATAACAAAGACAAATTTGGAGGCATTAAGCCATATAGCAAAGGTGCAGAAGGACTGCAAACTAATGTGGAGGACCAAAGCCTTGACACATTTTGACAATCAGTGGGAACAGCGACCTATTGGCCCTAGGGAGCCCCTGGTGTCTGCAAATCTGTAAAACCACTTAGGCTCTCCAGCTTGTCTTTGTTTAACCATTCTCTCAGGAGGCACACAGTGGAGTGGTCCTCTCCGTGGAGGGATCCTGGTGGTGTGACCTCTCCTGCTTCACTCTATTACCAGAGTGTCCACTCGAGCTGTGCTTCGTGGACAGCAGGTAGAGGGGCTGGGACGATTCCATAGTTGTCTGAACTCACCTGGCCCACACCTTTGTTTTCCTTCTATCCCCATGATGGGTGACACCACACAGGTCCAAGTCCATTAATGGCCACACCTGTACAGTGACAACCTATATAAAAATGGCCCCAATATGTCTGCGCAAGCACTGCTTGGCCAATAAAGTACTAATTAATAAGACAGCAGTTGGACTGACTTTACAGAAAGATAGCTTTTTGCTTCTGGGACTGGCTGGGCTGTAAAATATCTTACATGTTTGTTCTAGAAACTGTATAGCTCAGGGCAACACATCTTTATAGGGACAAGAAGAGGCAGAACTGAAAGACTGAGTTGGTCTGCTGCCTTGGGGCTCCCGGTGTCGGGAACAGCTGCTGGGAGGACAGGAAGGGAAGTTTGAAGAGGGAAGGTAACTGGAAGGTACCCAGCAATTCAGAGCCATCAGCATGCAAGATAATTACCTGCTGACAGGTCTCTGATGTACACCTGTGTGTGAGTGTGTGTGTGTGTGTGTCCACACATATGCAAGCTTTGGTTAACTGTGTCTTTGCAGGCAATTTAAGAATATATTCCACACCCTATCCCTAGGCAAGAGGGAGGTAGAACTTGCAAGTAAAGATCTACAACGCTAAAGCATTGTGTTTTAAACAAATCCAGGACTAAGCTTGAGAATGTAGAATATTCAAAGAAAACAAAATTGCAATGTGGAAAGTTTCTGGAAGAGGGAGAGCCCCAGAGCTATGCTTTGAGTCAGTGCCTGACTGGGAGAAGATGTTCTCAGAATGATCTGGGAAGCACTGCATGATGAACTGGCCAGTGGACAAAGGGAATCATAAGAAGTAAAACAGATATTACAGATTGCAAACACTTGGCAAGATTCTGGGCCTCCATGGCCCATCTCCCTGCAGCCCAACTCACTGGGGACTCCTTTACACCTGAGCATCAAGTGACCGAGGAGGGTAAGTTGAACTAAGTCCATGCAGCTAGTGAGAGGGAAAGGTGGAATTTAATGTGACACAATGCAGTCCAAAGCCTCCTCTTTACCTGTTACTTCAGCGAATGTAAGCTAAATGTTAGGGGAATGGCAAATAGGAGGCTGTGTAAGGAAGAGGAATTCCCTCTTGCTCTTTCAGTCCTGATGCCAGAAGCAGTGAATTCCACAGACACTTGGTAGGGTTTTATCTGATTTTCCTTCTCAGGGACTGATATTGCTGATAGAAATGAAAGGTAATGTAATACAGATATTATGCTACTTTTCCATGGAGTTCCATAGCAAGAATCATGCTTATTATTCATTCATCTTTTCTCCTTCTGAAGTTTGCAAAATTTAACCAGCCAGAACAAATTTGTGTACCCTGTCATCATTTGAAAACTGGTGCTGGAATTTCCTAATGTTCCCGGTATTCTCGACTTGAGTGCCAAATAGATTTCTCTTTGCTTAGAGATGATTTAGCTTTTCAATGTGCAGACACAAACAGGCAATATTACACCTTGCTAGGTCTTGACACATGCAATTTACCTACAGAAGGCACAAATGTTGGTGGTTTCCTTTCCCTTTTGCTATTGCATGACCTTGAATGCAAACACATTAAGAATAGCAATTCTGTCTTCTGTTGCAAAGGCAAAATTGTGTACTTTGATAAATTTTCAGACATAGTGCAAGTGGCAAAGACTCAACAATAATTGTGAGTAGAATCTAGTAGGCTTACAGTTCCAACTTGTTTTGGGGCTCAACTTTTGGAAGTTAGCCTATAAAAATAGCAATTTACAGGGGGGAAAAAAAGAGTGGGACCTGAGGCATTTGGTCAGGGCAGACATTAGCTCCATTTAGGGCTTAAGCCAGCCCACAGGTAATTGTAGGTCTCTTGCATTAGTTTGTGGAAGCAGTGAAAGCATGTAATTCGAGCTAATCTGATGGGCACATGAAGTAGGTACTTGGTGCCAAGTGAGACCGTGAAACAAAAGGACACATGTGTTTCAGGAGGAAAAATACACAACACAACATAGATTCAACTGCTGCACACATGAATCTCTGGAGAAGTTTTAAAAGTATTTCAGGGGTACAGGGGACGAAACAGCAAGTATCTTTCCATGACATGGGCAGTGATATATGTGGCTTGGAAATTTGAGGGGCAGCCTTCTAACCTGGTGTATTTGAACTGATACACAAGGATTTCTTTTGAAAGCCAATCATACTGTGGGTCTTAGTATTTATTCTACCTAATGCATTAGAATCAGCCCAAGGTTTATCCTGTAAATTCTGATTTAACTGGTCTGGAATGGGGTTCAGCAAGACTGCTTTGTGAAAGTCCCCCTTGATAGTTGTAATTTGATCACCATAGTTGGGATTAAGCACCCAGATTTAGCAGTAGATATGGCTAAAGGAAGATGAGTTGTTAGTTAATGCCCATTAGTTTAAGCTAGCTGAGAGCCAATGATGCAAGACAAACTGTGAGGATGGAAGCCGATATTGGCACTTTGCAATGATGCCATCTTTGTGGTCTCCATTGTTGGACTTGTGCTCTTAGGGAGTTAATGTGGTGATAGTTTTTCTTTTATCATTCATTCACAACCCAGCTTCCTCAAAGCAGGTATGTAACATGACATTAAATAAGACTGGTTTCTATTACTATCATGGTAGACTAAGTTCTTTGATGGACACTGATTCTTGACTCTTTTTTCTAAGACTGAACTTCAGAATAGTTCTGCTGAAAGGAAAATAAAGAAAAATGAAAAATGCAAAGTTTTTTTTTAAAATTGTTTTCTGCCTGTAAAGGTTCTCAAATCCTGTGCATTGAGTGGGGCCTTATTATGATCCTGGCATGGCTGTCCTCCTGGGGTCCAAGCTGTGTGTACCTGCTAGTAAGCTGGTTTTAGGATAACAAACAACCAAGCAGTAAGCAAGAATTTATCAATTTTAGTAAAAATGCGCTAAAATAGTAAGTCAGTGTGGTTCAAGTACATTTCACTAATTTCAACCAGCTGCATAAAAAGTGCTGTTAAGTTCAGACTTTTTGTTATCAGCATTAGGAGGAAAAACTTTATAGGGGCAATTTTTTAAATAACAAAAATATATAACTTGGACTGAATTGTAGGATCAAAATCCTCAAAAGTTGGGGTTAAAAAGTTTAATAGTAATTAAAACATGAGCTGATGTACGTCTTGAAATGTGAGAGTTCTTTAATATATTACTAAGGAACAGGGTTCATCAGAGGGACCACTAAAGAGAGAGGGTGATCTTACTCGGCTGCACTGTTAAATCCAGTTTGGGGAACAGTTGCCATAATGATTTTGAGCCATAGATGTTTGTATGGAAAGTGGAAGTTGGAGAACAGAACTGAGTCTCATAAACTACTGTGACTTCATATTGAATCATCAAGTCATTTGTAAATATAAAAACTGTGACCTCACCAGAGACCAGGTGTGTGCTTACTGATTTCAGAAGAGGGTGAACCAGGAGTAGGAAAGGCATTGGTAAACATGATTTCTTTACAAGCTCTATTGATGCCCTTAACAATAAATATTAATAAATATGCAGATATAAAGAGACAGGAAGTCTGTGTATTAGTAACTTTGATAATTTTGCTAGTGTTTTAATACACATGAATTTTCCAGAGGGATGTGAACAACTGGCCAGAACCCAAGAACAACCACTTCCTCATTCAACAAATGTCTTCTGAATACCTCCTGTGTGCCAGGAGGCAGTACACCCAAAGTTTATGAAGTAGGACTCTATACTGGTCAAAGTCTCCAGAGAAACAGAACAAATAGTATATGGCACATGCATGCATGCATACATACGCACTTGTGTGTGGTATCACATGTCTCTATTTATGCAGGTACTATGTATATATCACAGCAAGCATATGATACAATATACTATATATAATACTATACAGTATATACACAGATATGTATATATCTCTCATATATTTACATATCTTAAGGAATTGTCTCATGCATTTATGGAGGTTAGCAATTCCAAAGTTTGCGAGGTAGACCAGCAAGCTGGAGACCAGTGAAGGCTGCTGCTATTGTGGCTCAGTTTCAAGGCCTTTGCTGGCAGAACTTCCAGGAGGTCAGTGTTTTTTCCACTAAGACCTTTAACTCTTTGAATGAGACCCACCAACACTGTGGAGGGTAATCTCCTTTATTTAATATCTACTGGTCATAAATGTTAATCTCATGTAGAAACAACTTCAGAGAAAAATCCAGAAAAATGTTTGATGACATAGCTGGGTAGCATGGACCAGTCAATTCAACACATACTTGACTGTTATAGACTCAGTGGTACTGAGTGGCAGGACAGAAAGCCCACCAGGTCAGGCTCACTCCCCTCATGCTGCCGTTCTCAGGGAGTGCTTGCAGACACTTCCTGAAGATGGTCAGGTTGGTGGATGGCTGAGATGCCAGGCCAGGCTCATTAGATAAGGGCAGGAACAAAGATGAATGGAAATTTAATGAGAAAATTTAGTGGTGCATGTGTGGAGTTCAAGGAGAAGGAGCCTGTTCTGTTACTTCTGTTGTGCCAAAAATTATTCTGATTGCTGAGTTTCCAGCAGAATCAACTCTCAGTGAAAGCCTGCTGTTCCTTCCCGTGATTCTTGACTGGGAGTCTCTGATGGTCACTGCTTTGACGTAAATGGAATAAGCAAAAGTGCAGTTGGCAGTGACAGTACACCTTGATTAATGGAACTGTTTCTTATAAAACTTGTACGGTTGACTTAATCTTTTTAAAGACTCTGTGATAACATTTCAGCTATTTGGGAATATAGAGAAAAAAATTGAGTAGGCCCACCAGGCTAGCATAATGATTTATATTTTTATAAATATAAATTTCTTCTAGTCCTTTTCTGTATTTGCTTGCATAATTATTATAGTGCACATATATTTTTATCCTTCTCCATTATATCATCAGTTATAAGTACATTTCCATGTCTTTTATAGTTGGTCTTTGTGGAGATGTAACATACCATCAATAGGATGTACCATAATTTAATTAGCCAATTTCTATTGTTGCATGCTGAAGTTGCCATCCGTCTTTTGCTGTTATAAATTATGCTGCTGTGATTTGCTCTTCTTTAGGATGAATTTCTCAAAGCTGGGTAACTGAGCCAAAGGACATGAACATTTTTATGCTTCTTGATGCATATTATTTTTGTTGGATTTGGTTGGGTTGTGTGAATTTTTCTAAGTTTTGTTGTTTCTTTTGTGTTGTTGATTGGTTGGTAATGACCTTGCATTACCACCTCTGGTTTAGAATAACAGCATGTCCAGCCAAGGCAACACATAGATGGGCATCACCACCCCAGAGTCCTTCAGTCATATCTTTCTAACAAAAATATTCTTTGAAGCTAAAAATGTCCTTGGCTAGTCCTTGCTTATGGGAGATTTATAGCTTGGAAAATCTGAGTCCAATCTCTGCAGCCATTTTTCAACTGAGAGTGGAAAAGAACCACATTTTACACTTAGAAAGCAATTTTGGGATTTATTTTTGGTTCTTTGATAATTCTGGGCAACTCTGAAATGCTTAACATCTTATTACTTTTCAACAGGAGTCCCTAGGTGAGATATTTAAAGAAATGATTGTTACAAATTGGAGCAAACGTTTTAGAAGACTGAAGTTAATAGTACTATTATCTCTTTAGAAAGACTTCCTTGCATTTTCTGTCACAATATTTGGAGTCTTTTACTGGACAAAAATGTGATATATTTAGTTCCACTTTATTGGATGAATTCTAGTAAATATGCCTGCAGTTCTCATTTGGGTACAAAGAGACAACATATTGTAGGAAGTAAATTTAAAAATTGGTGTTGAGCATGGGACTAAAATATAGGAGTGAATTAAATTTTGAAAAAATTATTTATTTTCAAATTTGTAATCTTTTTTTTTGGACATCTCCTATAAATGTGAACATACAGGTGGCCTTCTGTGACTGGCTTCTTTCACTTAGCTTTCTGTTTTTGAAGTTCATCCACGCTGTATCATGCATTAGATTTTTATTCCTTTTCATAGCTAACTAATATTTAATTCAGTACATATTATTAAATTTTATTTGCACATACATTAATTAATGGACTTTTGGGCTGCACCTACTTTTTTGCTATTTTAAAAAAATTTTTAAGAATCATTTTATTTTATTTTAAACAGAAAAGTAAACAAAAGCAAACAGTGATACAGAGTTTCAAAACAGGATAATAAGAAATTAACAATGGTCAGTATATTGTGTATTGATGTCTTCAAAGTAATTGCTCAGATTGCGAGATATTGGCATACAAAATTAACCAGCCAATATATGCACAAATTGATCTTTTCAATGGACTAAAAGAAATTAGCATTATAATTATGTTAGCTGTCATATGTATGTATAGATACACATATATTTATTTATTTTCCTTTCCCTTCCTTCATTTCTCCTTTCCCTTATCCAAATTGTTCTTTCCTTGTGAGCAGTTTCTATACCTTTCTCAATATCTACTGCAGATTTTGCATCTTATTCACTCTTTTAGTTTCTTACATTAGGGAGACAAGAGAAAGCTTACACATGTGAGTTTGATTTATTTCACTTATGTGTATGGTCTTAGTTGCATCCATTTACCTATAAAGCCTTGAATTTATCCTTCCTTATAGCTGAGTAGTATCCCATTATGTAAAAATATCACATCCCTTTTATCCATTCCTCGGCTGAAGGACATTTGCTTTTTTGCTGTTAAGAATAATGCTACTATGAATATTTGCATGGAAGGACTGGATGGACGTTTGCTTCCATTTCCCTTGGGCACATACATATCTATATAGGGGAGGAATTACTGAGTCATATGGTAACATGTTTAGCGTGTAAGAAGCTCCTGTATGAGTTTGAGACTCATACACAGAGGTGGATGGGACCATACTTAGTATCAGCCTGGGGAAAGGGATGGCCCAAGTTAGGGGTAAGAATAGAAGCTAGTAGAGAAGTTCCTCAGCCCAGGAAAGCTTAAGCGAATGTGCTTTTGTAACAGACTGCTCATTTCACTACTCTCTTCTCTTCAGGTTTTAAGCGTATTTGTACAATTGTGAAATTATAGGAGGACATTATGGTTTGAAAGTTGTATTAATCATCTCTCTTTTGCAATTACAGGATAACTGACACATACAAGTTAAAGACCAAAAAATTTATTTCAGTTCATAGTTTCAGAAGCTTTAGTCTGTGGTTGACTGGCTCCCTTGTGTTGGAATGACATGGCAGAGAAAAGCCATGTATCATGGTGGCTGAGAAGCAGAGAAATCAAGAGAGAAGAGAGAGAATAGATTGGGGACAAGATATACCCTTCATGTCATGTTCTTAGTGCTATTTCTTTTAACCAGGTCCCATGCCTTAGTAGCCCATTCAGCTATGAACTCTTTAATGGATTACTTGCTAATTGGTTAGTAGCTGTGATACTTGAGTTTTGGGAGACAATTCATAATTAAAACACAGCAGATATGACTCATGTACACATCTTTCTACAATTTGAACTGCCTAATTTACTGTTTAGGAATTAATTTTTGCATTGCAAACAAGTATCAAACCCCTTCGATTTTCTCAGTAAATATCCCATTGAGCTTTCCAATAAAAATAATTTCTGCATTTGCCTTCATTTCAACATACTAATGCTGACTTCTTGAGACCCCCCCCCCCGAGGAAAACCAATAGTTCACCAAATGTTTGAACCTTTTGTTAATCTGGTATGTGTGCGATGGTTATAATACAATGATTTCCTTTAAACGAAATCCTCTTAACACAGGAGGCAATGTTTTGAGAACATTTCTGAGGAAAAATTTAATAAATTGGAGAAAATATAGTGTAAGCATGTTATTGTTACTATCTGACACTTCATTTTTCACTTTTAAATGTCTGAATATGAATATCTTAGGAATTTGATATTAACCTTTGTATTAAACCTAAAGTTGTTCATTTATGAGTGTTGGCCACAGGCTTCGTTTTCTTTTTCTTTTTTTTTTTAACAGAAAGATGATATTAGCTAGTGTAATTATATCCCAAGGTGGCATTAACCACAGAATTGAAGGTTTGGCTTCCTTCTGGCAAACAAACCTTGGATTTTGACTTGATGCTTCTAGAGTTCAGCTGTATAATCTCACTACATGTGAAGGGTGGACATTAGAGTGTAGGGTTTCTGATTTATATTCCATGAGTTGAGTTTCCCTGTGCCAGCCTGTGGAAATCTTACCATTGCTGAAGTGTTCAGTTTTTCTGTGGCTTCTGCAGACCCTGTGAGTGATCCAGGAGGCAGCCTTTGGTACATTCCAGCACAAGGTCTAATTATGGGTGTAATGATTGTCGAATATTTAAAGCAAAAGCCCAAATACTAGATCTGGACCTTCTTGTTTTTAAATTAAAAGGTCAGTAACCCAGTGTCAACAGTTTTAGAAAGCTTGGTTATACTGCTAAGAAATAATCAAAGTCAGCAAGAAAAAACAGACCCAGACCATTCTGTTGCTTATAAGTGAGAAAATCCAGTTGTCTTACGTGTTTTAACTGACATGATTTGACATGCTTTTTTTTTTCCCCCAATTTTTGGGGCCTGGGTTTTGAATAATTGCTTCTTTTCAAAAGCCTGTATTTTCTGTACTCTGTGGTTACCAAGCCATACTTGACTTTTAAAAGAGAGTCAGAGGAACATATCCTTGTGAGAAATTGCTGCGTTGTGGAGTACAAATGAGAGGTTTCGTGATCTTTGAAGCCAGAAGGCCAAATCTGGCTTAGAAACTCCATCATCAGGGTGTGTTTTATGCTCTTCATTGAGTTACCAAATTGAACTGTCCTTTTGTTGGAACTGAAAAAATGCTAAGGGAGAGTCAGGCTTTAGACAACGATTTTTCTCATCTGGTTCAGAAAGCAGGGAATTCTCCCTGACTGTTCTAGCCCAGAAATGGTGCAGACTGGCTGACTGCTTCAGTCCTCCCAATGCTTCTCAATCAGAAATGATTTTTACTCCCCTCCCCACCCCAGGGACACTTGCCATAGTCTGGAGAGTTTTGGTTGTCATTACCAGAGAGGATGCAATTGGTATTTAGAAGGAGGAGGCTGAGGATGCTACTCAATACTCTATGGAGTATAGAGTGGTCCCCCACAAGAGATAGAGCTGTGGGAAGAAACACTGACCCAGAGAGTTTATATTTTCACACTAAATACGAAGTTTCCTATTCTACTGTTCCCGGAGGGGTGCAGAGCAGCAAGGAGATCAGTGTCTCTTGCCTAGGAAAATATTCTCTGGGCTTTGGTCTTTGCTTCTTGACTCTGTGCTTATAGGGTCTTTGCTTCTTGACTCTGTGCTTATAGGGTCTTTGCTTCTTGACTCTGTGCTTATTGGAATAGTAAGAACCCAAAGCAAGCTTCCTACCTAGAAGGGAGGGGTAAGTGAAGCCGTTGGAAACTGCACATGCTGGTGTCACATAAATGCGGCTTCTCCCTGCATAGCTCAGCACATTGTTGGCGGGCAAGATCCTACAGGCCTGGACTTATTTTCTTATTTTCTTTGTCAAATGTTTCATAAAAGCCTTTTCCCCAGGTTAACTGTCTTCTGCGTGGTATGTTTTGGGTGAGGAAATATTCTTTAAGCCTTTACCTTTCTTGGAAGGCAAACACTTTGACAAACAGATTAGGATGTCATCCAAAGTCACCGTAACCTCTGGTCTGTTTGGAATCCTACTGACACATGAGCAGTATTTTGATTTTCCTTAGCTAAGTCTACAGGGATGTGGAATCATTCTCTGTTCATTTCCTGGAGTAGAACTGTCTGAGCATTCTGGGGCCTGACTGTTGTCCATAAATGAGTGAATCTCTAGGCCACTCACTCTCCACAT
This sequence comes from Hydrochoerus hydrochaeris, assembly GCA_004027455.1. Lineage (NCBI taxonomy): Eukaryota > Metazoa > Chordata > Mammalia > Rodentia > Hydrochaeridae > Hydrochoerus > Hydrochoerus hydrochaeris. Next base: position 313,071 of record PVLA01000604.1, read on the forward strand.
CTGTGCCCTCATCTGGCTGTAAGCCTTGCTGATTTTGGGGTTACTTCAGGCAACAGGAAAGTAAAGGAAATGTCTTTATGCTAATGTGCACTTGACGGTAGCTCGCACTCCTTTTCCACTTTTCACTGACAGGTCTTGTCTTTAGACCTGTCTTTGCAACACAAGCTAAAATATTGATCATATAGTGGTTGTTTTGGAAATTGGTATTAGGGGTGGAGTGAGGAGAAATCATAGACCTGAAAGTCTTCATTCCTTTAACTTACCCTAGATGGACCAATCCTGGTGATCACTCTCATCCTAAGCAAATATTTATTTCATTACTCCTTGCTAATTACTATGAACAACAGGAAAGTGAATTGTGTGTCTTCAGTTCTTTTTTTTTGTTGTTGTTATAATTATATTGTTTAACTTTCAAAAGCAACTTTATGAACAGAGAACTATTATTAGCTTTGCTTTGCAAATGAGAAGACAGGAACCAGATCATCTGTCCAGGGTTACAGAACTCTATGTCTGAACTTGGGAGGTAACTTTATGATATCCAGAATCTGCTATGTAGAAGGAATTCAACAAATATTCCCTGAGTTGAAATCTCTTCCACACACTAAGTGAAGACAAGAATGTACTTTAATTATTACTATTTGAAAATATATCAAGAGCAACAAGGAAATCTCAGGGATCCTGAGGGCATGATCACTGAAGAGATTCTGTCCTTCTTCGGAATGTCTAATGGCAGCACATCTTGCATCCAGTGGTTTGGAGGTCACTTTGCATTTACTCTTCTTAAGTACAGCATTGCCAGTCAGCTTTAGCTGCTCTTGTTTGCCATGTAATTAGTATGCTCTGTGGCTTGTTCTACTTAACCTCTCCACCTCACTACCTGGCACCTTCTCCAGTGCCATGTCTAACTCCTTCACTTGTACCTTCTACTTCAGCCACTCTAATTGGGGAATATATAAGGAAAACTGTCAACAGTCTGCATTGTTCAAGATCCAACTGGGGGCCTTTGCTGAGCTGGGGAATTTCCAGGCAAAGACCTTGTGCAAGAGTGTGTGGGATGTCCTTCTAGTCAAACTAATGACATCTGGGAGCTCTCTAGGTTCTGGGAACATGCGTGTGAGCACAAAACCCTTTCTCAAGTCCTGTTTAGACATTGGTTTTGATGACTGTCTACATTGTATTTGCTCAGGCTCCACTTAGAGAGTGGAAGAAAGAGGTTTAAATTGCATTACTGAAAAACTAGGGAGTGCTGTGCTCATCAGCTCTCCAAGGGGCAAAATTCCTCTCTATTGAGTCCTCTGCATGCTCTTTAGATCCTAGACTTGCTTCTACCCAGGACATTTGCTGCTTCTGGTGGTCTTCCTGCTTGCAGAAGACAGGTGAGAGTCTGTTTCCATGATACTTTCCGCAGCCTAGTATTCTGCTTATGTTGTCATTTGTCAAAATGTAGGCTCCATGGCCTGGTTCTATGACAGCCTTTGCAGACTGGGACAAACTCTCCCTCAATGTGCTCTTGAGGTACTCTGTGAAGAAGTCTGAAACCAGCTTCTCAGAGTGGACATGTGCTCTCTCATCTCTTTGCATCACGTAGCATGATGGACTTCTCCACGTGTCCTTTTATCTCCCTTTTGTCTAGACAACTGAAAACACAGGTACCTCGATTCTGTATGTTGCATTCACTTATTTCCTCATTAATTAATTAATTCAATCAGTGTGTATGGAATGCTCAGGTCTTCCTGCAGATATAACAAAGACTTGCTTCTGGTCTCAAAGTGTTCCTAAGAAGTGCAATACTTTCTTTGTCATTTTAATTCTCTGTCCCTTTCAGTAAGTACGAATCTCGTGTCTTCTCTTATCATTGGTTGAAAAAAAAACATTGTGATAAAAAGAAAGTCAAAGCAATGTTTCAGATTATGTTCCCAGCTTCTTATTGGCATTCCTCTGTTCGCAGAGACTCCCCCAAACATAGGAAGCTTCAGAATGGGACAATTTGGATTTGTTTCCTCTGCTTTAAGGCATTTACAACTAATTAAAAACTGTCATTGCCAGAGGGACCACATATGTATCCAATACACAGTGAGCATTGACTAATGGTTGAATAAGGACCATTTCCTGTTCTTGCCTATCTTTCCCTATCCAGATAACGATTGGATGAATACAAAACACAAGGAATGCCCACCTCATGGCTGTCCATGACCTGTGAGTCTTTGCTCAACTCTTTTAATATTAAACACTCTTCACGTGTTTGTCCTATCTTCTGACTAGGTGGTAAACTCCTGGAGGGTACAGGTTATGCCCTTCTTATCTTATTCTTTTTTTTCCCCCCTTTTCACAGAGGCTGGAGTCATTCTGTGCAATCCTAGGAGCCCAATGTATTTAGGATGATTAGGAAAAATAAAAACAAAAAACAAAACAAAACAAAACTTCATTGACAGAATGCTCCAAGATCCTGCCTAGTAAGCTTTGGCGGCTTCCCTTTAAAACAACAAAGAGCACATTATATAATTTTTTCAGTAATCTTCCCATTTCCTTTACCGGGAAAGGATGTAATATATCTTTGTTGACATGGGCTTGGCCCTCTGATGACTGGGAGTGTCAGTTTTCTTGCTGCAACAATTTTTATTTGGGAGCCAACATTATCTCATTGCTAATGGGGACCTGGCTGCTGGACGTTCCCAGCTTATTCAAAAGGAATGACGTCCTCCACGGAGTGTGGATGGTATGGCCTCCTCAGGTCCACCTGGACAGGAGTTTGGCTGCAGCAGGAGTGTTGTTTCTTTTCTTTCTTTCTTTTTCTTTTTTTTTTAATGTCTTGTTTCAAAGCTCTGTATTGCTTTTGTTGTTTTGATTGATTTTATTCTATTTTGTTTTGTTTGGTTTTATTATGTCTAATAGTATAGGCAGCTACTTTGATGATAACAAGAGGCATTATGGTAGCCATTGTTGATTTCCTATTGTCTTGTTTCGAGGTCTTGTATTGCTTTCATTCTTTTGTTTTGAGGAGTGGTATTTCTTGAGTAGTGCTCAGCACATTCTTGTAGAGAGGCCAGTCCAAGACTTTTGCATTAATATCTAGCAAGACATCCTATACATGAACTTCCTATGGTGTTATGGTTTATATTTAGATATCTCCCTAAAGACTCATGTGATCATAAGTGGGAGCTTTGGAAGGTGATTGGATTAAAGGGGTGATGTAACTGACTTAATGTTAGTAGATAGAACCCTGTCAGAAGAGGTAGGTCACTGTGTTGTGACCTAGAAGGTCATATCTCTCTTCCTAGCTCTATGCTTCCTGTCTACCATGCAGTGAGCAGCTCTCCCTTGTGTTATGCCATCCTGCTTTGGAGCCAGCTGACTATGAATTGAAACTTCTACAAACCATGAGCCAAAATAAACCTCTCCTCCTTTAAATTGTTAGTGTCAGGTATTGTGTCTTGATGACAAAGAACATGACTAAGATTTTGATTCCAAAAGTGAAATGATTGTTGGGATGGATATTACCTGACAATGTGGCTCAGAAGCTTTTAGAAGTGGTTTGTGGAAGGAGTTTGGAAAAAGGTGCCAGCTAAAGGATCCTTAGAATGTTGTAAGTGAAGCTTAATGGGAGGTTCTGATCAGAGCACAAAGGACTAGAATGTTAATAGAAAGGCAGATGGTAAAGATCAGGTTCAGGAGGTTTAAATCGGAAACAACTATTCCATTGGCAGACTCAAAACCATATGTATAATGTTCTGGCAGAGAATTTGTCTACATTTGGTTCATGTTCTGAGATTTTGCTGGAGACTGAGATTAAGGACAATGAACTAATTAATCTGGCAGAGTAAATTTCAAGGGGGCCCAGCTTTGAAGCTGCGGTATGGATACTGCTGGGAAATTTTAGCTTGGTTTAGACTAAAAATTAAGAGTAACACCTCCAAAGTTTTCAGCTTTTCCAAAAATAAAATGCCTGCAAAAATGGAGCAAAGGAGAGCTTGTTTGCAGAAGAGATTGGCATTAAAAATAAGCCAAGTACTTTGAATAAGGACAACAGGAAAAATGCCTTGAGCACATGTGAAGAACCAGCAAGGTCCTGCCCTTTGAAGGCTCAAAATTGCAAAGGTGAGAGGCTTTGCTTTGAGAAGAGAGCCCCAGGATACTGTGCTGTAGAACTGTGATGCCCAGTAGAATTTGTTTCAGGATTCGTTTCATAGTAGTACTCAAATATCTAGGTACTTGGAGACCTCTGTAGTCATAATGCAAAGGAGTTCAGTTACTGCTTAAGCTGGAAGCAGAATATGGTATCAATCCACATGGTTCTGGTTTTACAGGCATGCAGGATACAAGAATTGTGGGGTCAGGAATGCTTCCACCCAGATTTGTGGAGAAGACCTGAGCAGCCAGGTAGTGTGGCCCTGAGAAGATGGTGCATAAAACTGAAAGTACAGCAGAGATTCCAGGAAGTTAGAGGAGTGAGGAACATGGAATGCTTAAGAAACATTAAAAGCAGGGAGCAAAGTAAGCTGAAAAGAGAAGTCATGAGGGCCAGAAGCATCAGCAATGCCAATGGGGCAGGGCCAGCCATTTAAGTAGTTTGAAGTTCAAATTGCATGACAGCTTGCCTTGGGTGTTGCAGATGAAGCTACAGGATTTAGTGTTTGCCATGCTAAATTCGCTTGCTTTGGTTCCATTGCTTCTGTTTCCTTCTTCCTCCCTTTTGGAACAGAAATGTTTATTCTGTGTCATTGTATGTCAGCAGAGTTTAACCTTCTTTTCCCTTTTTACAAGGGCTCAAAGCTAAGAGTTTGCCTTTTGTCTCAGAAAACACTTTGAACTTGGACTTTTCAGCAATGCTGGAAGGCTATTAGGATTTTGGGAACTCTAACAGATAGACTTGATTTATATGCATTTTGCATAAAGAGATATCCATGAGTCTTTTGGAGGCCAAGGATAGAAGGTTATGGCTTACATCTAGATGCCCTCCTGAGCATCATGTGATCTTAGGCAGGTACTTTGTGAAGTGTTTAGATTATAGGGGCATTATATCTGATCTGCTGTTAGGAGTAGGGCCTGGTCAGAAGAGGTGACTGTGGGTATGACCCAAAAGGTCGTGTCTCCCTTTGCAAGTCCTCCCTTGACTCTCTGATTCTTGTCTGCCACACTGTGTGCTACTTTCCTTCACCATGTCCTGGTGCTATGTTGTCCTGCCTTAGAGTCAGCTGACCATGGACTGAAACTTCTACAAACTCTGGGCCAAAATAAACCTCTCCTTCTTTAAATTGCAGGTATTTGGTATTGTGTGTCAGTGACAAGGAAAATGACTAAGATACACAGCTCCTCCATGTTACAGGTAGTTCCCCAGGTATGAGAGAGAGACAATTAATCTATCTAGGGCTCCAGCATACCCTGATGTTGCTGTTCAGCTTCTATCCTTTGCCAGGTCTTATGATGGTACAGTGTCCCTCCTTGTCCATCCCATTTTTCTTTTACTTCCTCAAATCCCTGTATTGAAAATTGTATCTGGAACTTTAGGAAAACCTACTGACATCCAGGGGCTAGCTAGAAGCTACTTGTCTAAGTGAGCAGTATCTGGTACAGGTTATATGCTCATGGATACATTATTTAATCTAATAATAATACTACTTTGAGACAGATACTATTGTACCCATTTTAGCATTTTTAAGAAATTGAGACTCAGAAAGAAGTCTCCAAGTCATTTCCATAGGAATCAGCCAAACTAGGACTTGAACCTGTGTCATGTTTCTGGATCTTAGATTGAAAAGCAAATTAATACCATAAATAAGGTTGTAAAGAGAATGCTTAATCTACAAAGAAAGCAACTGCTTCAGCAGTGCAGAAACAAAATTTAGTGTTACCCAATTGATATATTAGTTATAAATCAGATTACATTTCCCATAAAGCATTTCCTAAAGGAGGTCTGTGTGGCAGTGATATTAGCAAAGTATGAATTATTTTAGTGCTCGAGAGATATTAAACTGCCTGTCGTTAAAAATAATTACTTATTCAGATTTCTTCCACTTCAGACTGGCAGTTTCCTGGAAGTACTCAGAGTTAGCACTTACTATCATTTACTAATTCACTGGGCCACAAAACAATCAGCTTGGCTTGCCAGTATGTTGTTAGTTCTAGTTCTACTTATCACAAATTGTTTTAACTCTTTCCATCAGAATTAATCTCAGCCCCTTCTAGCTTTATCTCATCTGCTGCTTGCTGAGCCTCTGTTTAGCATGTGCCTGGCACAGAGTACGTGCTCAAAGAATATTTGTCGAATGAATGAAGCAATGTCCTCATTTGGGGCATTTATCAAAAGTGTTGAACAGGACTAGCCTGAGAACATACAGGCACTGTGTCTCAGATGCAGACACTAGCTGTACAAAGGTCATGACGACTGCGGGATTGCTGAATCTGGTGTCCTGGTTCAGTCTTGTCACTCTCTTTACCATCAAATCTTCTCCTTAGTTAAGTTATAAGACAGATGTCATCTTTTCCCTCACTCCCTTTAACCACCTTTATTGAGACGTGTCTGTCTCAATCTCCTTTGTCCTCCAAATCCCTGGTCTCCCCATAAGTGCTGGGGCTCTTTTCAGTTCTCAGTTCTTGGCTCCTCTTCTCTCTCTACATTCTTTGCCCCCTGTGGGGTCTCATCCATTCACATAACATCTTGTGTAATAACTCCCCAGTGTATCTCTCTTTCAAGTTTTGGAAACATTTATTTCCAACTTTTTACTAAATATCTTAGTGGGAAGGACCTGCAAAAGAAATGAATGTGTGTGTGAAGATGTATGACAGCATATGCATATGGATGTATATGAGTGTATTCTGTGTGTGTACACATATTTGAGTTTCTTTGTGTGTATGTGAGTGGGAAAGCCTGTGTCTTAATAAATATATTTTTCGTGAATAAAATTCAACCCACATGGTTGGGAGAGAGAGTAGGTTAAAATAAGAACAGGATGTAATGTATTAGTAAAATCCATGTGACAGTATGTGTACTGTTAAATAGGAACCATTGACAACTGTTGTGCTTCTGCTTAGAGACCATGGTTCTCTCTCTCTGTGGCCAGCAAGACTGAGTCTGACCATTAGTACTGGGGTCCAAGGCTCAGGCCCCTCTGCAGACTGACCTCTGGGCCTTCCCTGCTGGTAGCCACATCTGTGCCCTGTATAGAAACTGGCTCTTACAATTTTGTGCCATGGCACCTATTGTGTTCTGTCTCTTTAACTCTTTGCTCGTTTTCCCACCAAGCACATGACCTCTCCTTGTTCAGCTCACAATCAGCCCTGCTTGGCACCGCTTTCAATAAAGTCAGTAATTAAATCTGAATTTCAGGTAAATAATGAATACTTTTTAAGTGTATGTCCCTAGTAACCTATTTATCATTTACCTGATATTCAAAGTTAACTGAGTGTTCTGCATTATAATTTACTTTATCTTGTACCTCTACACTCCTCATGCCTCAGTGTTCCCAAATCATATGGCATACAAATGTCTTATTTTGTAATGATTTACTATTTTGCCAGTATTTGCTATTTGCCATCTGTCTTCCCTTCCAGAATATGTATCCTTGGGGCAGTGATTCAGTCCCTCGGCATTTCTTAACCATGCATTGTTTGTCAAGCACTGTGCATAGGTTGAGGTAGCATGACAAAGAGGCCCAGGATCCTACTTGAGGGCAGGGGTTAGCAAACTGTGGCCCTAGGCCAGTCAGCGCCCTACTGTTTTGTCTGGACTATGGATATCCACTCCCTCCTTTGAGTATGGATTTGTGTGTTTGCATCCACACTGCAACAACAGAATCCATGGTCTCTTGGCTCATAAAGCCTAATATATTTTCTATCTGGCTCTCCACAGAAAAATTCGCTGACCCCTGGTCTAGAGAATCTTACCATCCAGAGAAGGAAGACAGACATAAACAAATAAAATACATCCATCTTTCATCTCTAAAGCTTCATATATATCAATGTGTGGTCTGGCATCCACCCATATGAGAACCACCTGGAATCTCTGCCAGTGGATTCTGATTTCTGAGCCTGGAAAATCTGCCCATTTAACAAGCTTGCCAGGTGATTCTTCACACTGAAGTCTGAACACTGCTGACTTCAGGATCGGCTACCCTGTCTGTTACATGGTCAACCTGCGTGAATGAATATGTGAGTGGATCGAGAGCGTTCACTATGCATCAGTTTTTCTTAAGCTACTGGCATCATTTACATCATCATGATCTCATCCTGTAACCCTGTAAATGGATTTAGCAAAAATGTACTGCTAATCCAGGCATAGTGCTGCTAGACTTCCTCTGGAGAAAGTATGCCCACAGCTCTTTCTCCTCCACTGTTGTGCAAATCACTTAGCTGGAGGTGGAAGATGAGTGGCCACCTTCTTCCTTAATCTACTGAGGAGCAGACTCACCCTGCAATTTGCATGCTGCCTCTTACCTCACAGCCTTGGTCTGTGGCTGTCCTGCACTACATCACTTACAGTCACGTAATCAAAATAAGCTAACTGGTTCCTTCATGTCCCCAAGCTCAGAAAATGTTCTGTCTTCTTGCAGTGCAATGTGACAGCCCGACAGAAAATAAATAAAAGTGAATTCAACCCATTAGTATTTGGAAGGCAAATGTTTCCTCGTGAACATAAAGTCTGTGACTGAGTGTTGAGACAGATGTTCACACTTGCTACTCTTGTTAGAGTACTTAAGAAAATAAATTGAAGATAAGAGAAGCATGGGCCTCATGGGGGGGCCGTGCTCTTTGCTCTTCAGGATGTAATGGGAATGAAATGCAGAAATTCCACCTCAACTTGTGTGGGAGAGTTAAATAGTTAGGGGCAAATGGGGTTTTAAAACACTGGATTATCTGTATAATTAGTTACCTTAATGGCCTTGTTTATTTCACACATAAAGACCCCGATTAAATGGCCTGACGATGTACTAGCAAGAGTAGCAGCAGTATTTGGACTACAGGGAGCTCAGCCAGTCTGCACTTGTCTGTCCTGTTTGGATTTAGGTAGGTGTGGCTGCTGAAGGGGTTCACAGTCAACCCAAGTTGCCCCGTGGCAGGCGTCAGTTTTCCTAGCTTGAGCTTGTCTTTGGATGTTATGATGGCATTGGCTGCAGGCATGTTTCCTCAGGTGATTGTTGGGACAGATTTTAAATGAAATGGCATTGTATTAGCGATTCAGCTTTAGAATATTTGGGTAAATGAGAGCTGTTTTATTTCTGTCACAGTCTAGAGAACAAAAACAACACTTCAAATGCCATCGTACTAACTTAAAAAAACTGAATCTTAAAAAAATGTCAATAACCTAGGTAATTCTGTGTTTTATAATTTCTTTGACTCATATATTTCATGTTTGTTAAACTTGTGAAATCCCAGACAGTTAACACTACACTTTCCCATGCACAGTCTTATTTGAGATAAAAATTCTTTTACATCTAGTTACTATATTTTCATATTCAACTGCTCAATAGTTTTTTCCTTTTCAACTATTTCATGTTTCTATTTTTGTGCTTCTGTCATATATAGAAACACATCAGAGAGGGAAACCTGAATGAAAAATTGTCTGCTCATATTTTTTTTTAAAAAATGACCCTTAGAATCAGTTGCTTGCTGTATCAGCATGGGACTTATAAGCAGGTTAAAGCTATAAGCAGGCAAACCCTTGACAGAGGCCAGCTAAGTTTCATGTGCAAATCTGAGGTTACCAAGAAAAAAGTAGATACTTATGCAATCATGCCGAGAAGGGACTGGGTGTTGTTATACATCTAGGACACAAAATAAATATAAAAAGCAGCCCCTTTCCCATTCAGCTGTTCTGGATTAATAAACTTCCATCCATCATAAATTGCTGGGAAGGCTCTCCAGATGCTTGAAAGCCATCCACCCTGTGGTCCAGGTCACTCCTGCTGGAGTTGCAATTTAGCTAATTTCACTGCTACGGTAGCTAGATATAATTAAAGACTCAGTAGGGTGTGTTTTTTAATGCTATTAAGTCATTAAGGGTTTTTAGGAGACCAGGAATGTTCCTTCACTGCAGTAAAGGGGGCTCAGTAGTCATTCTCTTAACACAGAGACCAAGGAACTGCTTTTTAGAAAGTGCTAGTGGAAAGCACCTAGTGATGAAATGTGATTCTCTGACATCGGTTATGGAAATCAATAAAAAACATGGCCACATGTGCAGTGCTCTCTGCCCTTTTGTGATGGAAGCAAGGACCGTGGTGGAGTCAACAGAACTGCGCTTGTTAATCAAAGCAATAAATCCTCTCTGTCAGAATCATGTTTTAAAGGATGTTGTAAAAAATTTTTGTTTTTGGTGCTGAAATCTGTTTCTGAGCCCAATTTACCTAATTCCCAAGAACAATAAAGGCTCAACAAAGGATTTTATCCTTCTAACTGGTTTAGAATAACATATAGATATAGTTCCACAAATCTTTCAACAGCTCAGTCCTGTGAGTAAAATATGAAGCAAATGGAGGAAGGCAGGGGCTGAAAGAGACCATGAGCAAATAAGTTCCTGAAAGACAAAACAAACAAAACAAAACAAAGCTCGTAATGGCACCAGCATATGTTTATTCATGCGTTGGCTGCATCTGAAGCCTTTAAGGTAGGTCCTTTCTTTTAAGGTCCATTCTGTTTCAAAACCTACCATGATAAGGATATCTTCTACCCTCCTGAGCAGTGTCACCTCACCCTGGGGACTTCCCCAACACCTCAAGCGGGCTGGGGTTCTCCTGAGCCTCTCAACAACCTCTCTGGGAGCACCAGGGTAGGTGTGTGTGAAGCTCTTCCATGCGCTCTGTGTTTATTTAAGTTTGGTTTTACCATTGAAGTGCTGAGGCAGTAATGATTGGATTCAGAGACAAGGCTCATAAATCAAGTCCACAGCCACTAAACTCCTCACTCCTTCTGTTCCTGTAATGTTCTCATCACATTCCTGCTCCCCTAAAAACCCAAAAAGAGGTGTTGAGTTACTCTCACGCAGCAATTTGGGGTACCCCAAAGTTGATACTAATACATTACTGTGAGAATTAATGGAAGATGTAGTGGCCAGGAGTCAGAACTGTTCTGTAGACTTGAGGTGTATGTTACATCTAACAGGCACTCAAATCACTCATTTTCCCAGATCTGGAATGTTCCAGGAACATCAAGCAAGCCTAGGAAATGAAGAAATGATTCTAAAGATTAAAAGATTCTAAAGAAAAGATTCTAAGTGAGAATCACAAAACAAAGCAAAATAAGGTTTGTGATAGTACCAGCATATGTTTATCCTTCACTTCAAGAGAAAGAAGGTCATGGCTGTTCAAGGTGAAGGGTGTGTGTTAAGACTTGGTTCAAGATGACTTAAGGTCACTATGGGCAGAGAAATATATGAAAGGCTCAGACAGCCAGATGAATTATATGTTTTTTTTCCAGGGTGGGAATAGTGCATACCATGAATTATAGTCATTAAATCAGCGACTATTTAGTGTAGTAATCTAGGCATGTATTGGAATGAAAATGTAACTGGCCCCTGGACTGGCTATTTCCCCCCACCTCTGTGTTTATTAGTACATATTTATAGTACATGATGATTACATTCCTTATGTGGAGTTGGTACATGTACATAACACATCTCAATTCTTTTTTATCTCCTACTCCTCCCCATCTTCTCCCTCCATCTCTTGATTACCTTTCCATTTATTTTTTTAAATTTTTATTTAAATTGAAAAAAAAGCATGCAAAGGGTAGAGGTAATACAGAATTTCAGAAAAAAGATAAACAATAAGAAATCACTAGTTGATAAATTACATATTATCCTCTTAGAAATAGTTGTTCAAGTTACAAAATTAAAGCATACAAAGTAGATAGTCAAACAGTGAGAGTGTAAACAGCCACGCATACAAATCTCTACATGTATTTCTACTCTTTCTGTATTAGAGGGAAAAACAAAACTTAGTAAGACAAAACAAAACAAATTCCTATAAAGACATGAAACCAAAAAGTCATATAAAACCACAGTACAACATGATCTACAATGATTGCTCTGTTGTTTCTTATTATCTTCAATAGAATTGCCTATGTCATCAGGCATAAATGAATATAGCAGTATAATTGAATATAGCAGTACATTACAATATTAGTAAAAAATAAAACATTGGGATAACTGTCTGTGCCCTCAAATCTAGTACAAGTAGAATGACTAGAACAGAATATAATCCATCTAAGCAGAGTGGTGTGAGTAATGTGGGTTTTAAATCTAGGTACTCTATTAACAATGTAGTGTATCAAGGCCATCTATGTTAGAGATTCTAGCCATCCTTCTCTGCCTCATTTCTGCTATGCTATTTTTCTGCTCTTGTTTGTCTACTTTTCTCTTTTATTCTAATGCCTGCCCCACTCACTGAGACATTTCTACCACTGTTCCTAAAATCCTGGTATTTTTTTTTCTCTCCCTAGAATGTCCTTCAATATTCTCTGTAGGGTTGGATCGGTGGTCACAAATTCCAACAGTTCCTCTTTGTCATGGAATCATCTTGTTTCTCTATTAATTTCTAGTGACAGTTTTGCAGGGTACATCAATGTGTGCTAGAGGTTATTTTTTTTCAGGGCTTGGAATATTTCGCTCCAAGCTCTTCTTGATCTGATGGTCTGTGTCAAGAAGTCAGCCATGATTCTGATGGCCTTACCTTTATAGGTAATCTGTTTCTTTTCTCTGAAGGCTTTTAATATTCTGTTTTTATATTGAATTTCTGGTATTTTGATTATTATATGTCTTGGTGTAGATCTGTTTTGGTTGTAGGTGGTTGGAATTCTGTATGCCTCAAACAACTGAATGTCATTTTCTTTTCCCATGCTTGGGAAGTTTTCCTTAATTATTTCCATGAATAGCCTTTGTAATTTGCCTGTATGTATTCCTGCTTCTTCGTTCACATTTCTTATTCTTAAATTGTAGAGTCTCATGTCATCTTCTAGCCTTTGTATTGTTACTGCCTGTTTCCTTGTTATTTTTAAGAGATCTTTTCTTTCATGATCACACATTGCAAACTTGTCTTCAAGTTTTGATAGTCTATCCTTAGTTTCTTTTAAGGCGTTTTGCCAGCTTGCAATGGAGTTTTTAGTTTCCTGGTAGTCTCTTTGAATCTGCTTCATGTATTCTATATTTTCTTTATATTCTTTATCAAATGTTTCTCTCCTTTTTTGTGTGTTCTTCCCCTCTTCCATCTGTGTGTTCCTGAGAGATGCTCCCTGAATGCATTTCTTTTATTACTCTACTCATATCTTGCTTTACCTGATTTAATATTTCAGTTTTGAGCTCTTCTACAAGGTCCCAAAGATATCTTTTAATGTCCATTGAAGCCATGTCTGCTGTTGTGTGTTTGCTGCCCTCAGTCTCCCTTGTTTTTCCCTCTCCTGGATCAGTGCTCTTAGGGTTCTGGGCTGGGGGCCTCCTCCTGCCTCTCTCTCCTGTCATGGTCCTGGCTTCCTCCACACAGGTTACAGTCAGGTCCCAGCCCCCTTCCCTGTTGGCCACATTTCCTCCGGGGCACGCTGGCGAGGGACCTCCGCCCTCTCCTGCCTGCACTTATCGCTGAGGTGCAAGCAGCAGCTGCCTATTCCTGCCTCTCCCCACCAGGCCAGCCAAACTGCAGAGGCCTTCCCCCGGTTAGTGCTTGCTAGGTGCAGGGAACCAATTTGGGATGGCTCAATGGGTCCCGGCCAGGGGCATGGCCCAGTCCAAGCAAATCCCATGAATCTGCTTTTGGGAGGGAGCAACCAACTGAAGTCACTGTCACTCCCAGTTCAAGCTCCTCCTGCCCAATTCAAACATGTCTCCCATTTGATTGCGCCCTTCCTGTGTGGGGGTGGTGGTCTCAATCCCAGCACTGACCGTGGACTAGTGTAGGTCCCTTTGCCGGCTCTGCTCTCCATTGGACTCAACAACCCCTGACTTCAGCGCTGCTGTGCTTCCCATGAGTGGCAGAAGGAACAAGTTTGGGCGGCTCTGCCTGCTGCGGAGTCAGGCCGTTGCAAACTTGGCAGGTTGCCACGAACGAAAATGCTGTGTCCTGTAATTTCTAGCCGTTTCAGTTGTAGTCCCAATGTATTTGACGAGCTTTTTTACGTTTTAATTTCTTCCTGTGTCAAGAGGATCCATCTCCCTCTGTTTGGGTCTCTCTAGGGTGTTTTATTCTGGCATATGAGTTGTTTCTCCCAGGAGGCTCTGTATTTTGTTGCTCGCTGATTGACCGTCTTGTCTTCTTCCTCCCTTTCAATTTAAAAAAGATCTATTTCCCCACTTATTATCTCTTTTATTTTGCTTTTTTATTTATATTTTGAGTTTCTCATACAAAAATATGCAATATTTGAACTTGTGGGTAGGATTTATTTTACTTAATATTATGGTCTCAAGGTGAATCTGTTTTTCAACAAATGACTCAAGTGTATCCTTCTTTATGGTACTCTATTGTGTATAAATGCCCCTCTTTTTCGTCCATTCTTCTGTTGGTGGACATATAAACCACTACCAATATTTAGCTATTAGGAATTATGCTATTATAAGCATGGGTATGTATGTATCCCTGAACTGGCCTTGAAAGAATAAGAAAATTTCATCCCATCGGTGCTTAACCATAAGGCTAAATAAATATACCTGTTTGGGGCTTTTACGAAAAGCAGTAGACTGATTTAACTGACATCTCTCCCTTTAGCATGCCTGGTTTCTGAGGTCCTTTGGGGACTACAGGATAGTGACCAGAAGCAATGGAAAGTACCTGTTTTGAGCTGGAAGTAAGCCAAGTGTTAAGCATACAATGGGCTGTCAGTGTTGATGCTGCTTCAGATGAAAACGGTCCCTTACAAATAAATGTGTGGACTAATCACAGCCAACTAGTGGTCTCATCCTAAATTGACCTGGTCCTCTCTCTTGCTTATCCTCACTCCCCACTAAAACTAATTCAACTCTTAAAAAGTTGAACTGTAGCTCAACTTAAGGATTCATTCATCTTTCACTGAGTACCTGCTATGCTTCAGGTTCCATGTTAGACTACAGGGCTACACAGGAAACAACCTCTTCCTTAACAAGACCACAAGTATGATCTGGCCTTGACCAACCTGTCCAATCAGGTCTTGTCCCATGCTACACCTTTTGTGCTGCAGTCACACTGGTCTTGAGGCCTTTTACACATGTTGGCCTTCCACGTAGAAGATTCTTGTTCCTCCCATGGCTACAACCATATCATATTTCGGGATGCAAATGACAATCCCCATTACTCTTTCTAGAGCAAATCCCTATTTGGTGATATGAGAAAAATAGTAACATACATGTTAATGCTAATCAAAAGTGTTTTATTTGCAGCCCTTGTCACAATTTGCAATTATTTTACATTTGTTTGCCCAGTGGAGTATGCTGGTTAAGTATACAAGCTCTGGGATTAGACCTCCTAGGTTTAAATCTCGACTGGGTCTCCCTGGTTCTGTATTTTATCTTCAGTGTCTCAGTTTCTTAATCTGTAAAGTGCAATTGATAGTAATAGTTTCTTCTTCATGTTAATATAGTTAAACCTATCAGTTTTTCTCTTTCAGTTTGGATTATCTGCTTAACAAAACATTTATATGAGTAGAAAAAATACATCAGTGCACAGAAACAATCTCAAAAACTTGTATTTTCAAACTATTTTTATTAAAATAATTACATATCACTATTTAAGAGGAGCAACTTACAACTGTAGAATATGAGAAGGATATTTTGTTTGCCTATGAAATAAGTAAAATTAGTCCAAGAATTGAGAAGTGACAGTTATGTTCTGGCTCACCTGAGGTTTGCATGGCCTATAAAACACGTATGCAAAACATTGGAACTATTTATTGATTCTTAGCAGTATTTCTTGTGACATTAGGGTTCTGTTCAGAAAGTCCTTGCCTATATTTAGGTCTTAATACTTTGCTTATTTTGTCTTTCAGAAAGTTAAATGCTTCTGTTTCAAGTTAGGTTTGGGTGAGTATATTGTTCATGGGTACGTATATATAAGGGAGTCTGATGAAAATATTATTGAAGTGTTACAAACTGTGATGAGGTATGTGCGTCTTTTTTCACACATAGTATATATAAATATGTGAATGTATTTGTGTGAGATGGCCTCTCACTTTCTTGAGTGGGTAAGGCTATTTCCTTTACCTGCTGGCTGGAAATTCACTATTCATTTTCAAAGACTTGGAGTTAAATCTTTTTCTCCTCTAGGTTTCTGTATCTCTTTATTATTTGTTTTATACTTTGTATGTCTATTTTCAGTGTTTTTAACAATCATACCATATTGTCTCCTCTCTTATCACATTCTTTATTCTCCTTTTGGTAGTTAATATTGATACAAAATATGCATTTTTGATTTATTAGAATCCAGTTTCAACTAGCACTTTCCCTCCTCTAGACAATATAGGGAGTTTTAAATATTCTATTTACTTTTTTTACTGTTGTTACGTATTTTGGTCCCACCTATGCATTATCTCTCAGAGGTTATTGTTTCCATATCATTTATGTTAACCCTCATTGTACCTCATTTCCTTTTACCTTTTTTTTTTTTTTTCTGCATTGCTGGATTTTCATTTGGGATCATTGTCCTTTTGCCTAAAAACAAAGCAAAACAAATCAATTTTTAGTATTTTCTTAGATTTGACTCTACAAATGATTCCTTTATTTTTGTTATTCTGTAAGTTTTTTATTGAAGTATAAATCACATATAATAAAGTGCCAAATTGTGTGTAGAGCCTAATACATTTTTATAAATCTATGGCTGTTTAATCCTCACCCAGATTAAGACACAGAATATTTCCAGCATCCTGGCAGATATTTATGTTCCTTCAAGTCAGTTACCGCTTCCCAGGAGTAACCAGGCAATCTGACCTCTGCATTGGTAGCCCAAATTCATATTAGCCATTTAAAAAACTTTTAATTAAAAGAAGTTGTACCTTATGCAGCCTTTCATTTCTCCTTTCTTTTGCTTAACATTTTGTTTCATCTATGCTGTATTTAGTGATAGTTTATTGTTTTATATTGTTTCACGAGTTGACATTACTCTAGTAGTATTACATATCTCTTTGTTCCGTGTATCTCTTCTAGCACTGGTGATCATCGGGGTTCTTTGGTGTTTTGGATTCTGTTAATTTCCTTGTCTATGTCTTTGGTGAACACAGTACAATTCTTTTGTGTATATGCATAGAAGGAAAACTGATTTATTGGGCATTTTTAGCTTTAGTAGATATTATGAAAGAATATCCATCAGTGCTTGGAATTAATAGTTGTTTACATGTTAGGTGTTCTAGAGCATTTCTGTGCTATTTCATTATAGTTTTAATTTGTGTTTCCCTGCTGATCAGTAATAACCTTGCACATACTTGTTTGCCTTTTGTAGTCACTTGTCAAGTCTTCTTTTATTTAAAAGAAATCTAGTCTGTTTCTTATTGCTTTGTAGGAGGCCTTCATATCTTCTGCACATAAGTCCCTTGTCAGGTGTGTACATTACAAGTATGTTTTTCCATATATTGTCTTTTTTTTAGATGTTTTATTTTAATAAATGGACACTATTAACTTCAATGAAGTCCAAATTAGCAAATTGTATTTATGATAGTGCTTTGTATATCCTGTTTAAGAAATGTTTGTCACCTCCAGATCATAAGATATCACATTGTATTTACAACAGACATGAGGCTGATTGTAAATGAGTTTTTATGTGAGGTAAGAAGTCCATTTCTCCCTCCTCATAAACGTGCAGTTAACACAGTTTATTAACAGTCTCATTCTTTTTCATTGTGTCTCAGTAGCACCTCTATCACAAATCAAGTGGCCACGTATGATGCCCTGTTCTATTCCTCTCTTTTTCTTTGGATCAATACATTCAGTCTTAAATGTAGTAGCCTGGAGATCTTGGAATGTAAATCCTTCCATCGTGTTCATTGAGAGTGGCTCGAGCCCTTGATCATATTGACTTGTATTTTAAAATAAACTTAGAATCACTTTATCAATTTTCACAACACTAATTACCTATATTTATTTAAGATTGCATTGAATCTGTGGATTGTTTGGGGGAGAGTTGACATTGTAACTATAAACTCTCTCAATTTAGGAATATGCTAATCTTTCTGCTTACTGAGGTCTTTAATTTCTCTTAGCAATGTTTTATAGTTTTCATGGTGGAGTTCTGCCATTTATTCCTGACTATCTGCTCATTATGGTTCTACTGAAATGTTACATAAATATTTTAGAATTGTATTAGTTACTTAACCACTCCTTTTTAATTTTATTAGTATACATGTGTAATACATAATGTTGGCGTTCGTGTGGGAAGTTGGTATGCTTACATAGCACATTTTAGTTTCTTTTTTCATCTCCTTTTCCTTCCCTCCCCGCCATACATGTTTATAGTGCATAATGTTTACAATCTTTGTGTGGAGTCGGTCCATACACATAACATATCCCAATTCTTTTTTTTTTTTAATCCCTGTCTCTTCCCTCCACTTTCACAGGATATTTTTGCTACATATGAAATTCTACTTTGGCATCTTCTTTTAATACACTGAAGATTCCACTTCCTTTTTTTCTGGCTTCCCTTATTTATCTTAGGACGTTAATCTATGTGCTTTCCTCTGCTATCTTAAAGATAGTGGTGTCTTGTTTTCTCTGTCTTCTTTACAACTCCTGTTTGACTTTGGTTCTAGCTACTTTATGGTCATGAACCCAGATGTGATTTTTTTCTTTGCATTTGTCTTCTTTGGGCTCATAATATTTCTTGATCCTGTGGGTTGTTATTATTTTTCAGTTTTGGAAATTCTCAGTCAATTCCCTTTTCAAATATTGGGTCTGAGCCATTCTGTTGTGACTCCTCTTTAGGGATATGGATTACATATATTTTAGACTTTTAAAAATCATGTTCTATGTATCTTTCCTACTGGTTTCTGTACTTTCCAAACCCCTACCTCTGCATTCTTTTTAGTTTTGGCTATTTTCTACTTTCATTTCCCAGTACTCTAATTCTCTCTTCAGTCATGTGTCTTCTTCTATTAAAATTGTATATTGAGTTTTTAGTTTCAATTACTTTATTTTTGAGATTTTTCATTTATTTATGTCCTAGGATATCCTCTTTTAAAATGGATGTATCAGGGCTTTTCTTTTTCATGAATATATTAATTACATTTATTTTAAAGTTCATATTCGATAATTCTAACATCTGAGTCAGTTATGCTTCTGCATTTGTGGTGAATTTTTGGTCTTGGTTCTGTTTCTTGGTATGATTAAGATTGTGGTGTGCCTAGGTAATGTTTACTGGTATGCCAGGCATTTCTGCTTGAATCGTACAGGAGCTTTGCATAATATCATTCTCTTCCAGAGACACCGCATCCTGTTGTTGAGAAGCAGCAGGAAGGGAGAGCCCTTCAGCCTAATCAGGGACTAATCTTTCCCTTGTTTTCTCCTCTTCCTAGGATATAATCCTCTAAGGGTCTCAAGTTAAAGTATACTTCCTCCAGCTTTTACATTTTGTGGAATGGGAACTCAGCGTTTTGCCTTTTCATCATTTTTATATGTTAACACATTCTACTCTCCTCTGGAATTACTCTGCCCTTGGTGTCTTAGCTTCCTTCTCTCTGCATCTTAACCAGGAAGTGCCTCTTAGGACAAGACTGAATGAGGGCTCGCTCCTCTGCACCTTCTCAGGTCCTGGCTGCCTCAGACATTTCTCGGATTCCTTTAAGCAGATGATTTCATATATGCTAACTTTTCACATATAACTTTTCCAGTGAACGCGCCTGCTGACATCTACTACAAGCTATTCCATCAGAGTTGGAAGCTTTTACCATCTTTAAATTTTAATAAACACATGTACTTTCTCAAACCTACCCAAAGTAAAAGAAATAAAATAGTGTTTAGTACAGTTGAACAATATATGACTACTTTTATTTTTTTCTCTATCTGTTGTAATATATAATAGCTTCGGAAATGTCTCAATGTAAAACTACCTGCAGTACAGATTTTGATATTGCTATTGCTTATGTTAAGATAGAGAAAGGAAGATTAAAATGTTACTTCACTATTTATTTGTCTGGGTGAAAGATCCTCAGCGTCTGGGAATGCTGACATTTCTATAGCAAGGTCACTGGTTGCAGGGGGGTTAGCACTGAGGCTGAATAATTCATCCTCACCTCAGTTTAGCCATATGCAGTGTGCTGTCATGTAGAAGCTGATGTTATTTACAGGCTGAGATGAATTCTGCCACTTGTAGGCAGCTTCATCCTTCTTTCTGCAACATGAATATTTCAGTGGTCCAGGAGTTTGACAGCTACCAATCAGTCATGAGGCAGACAAGCTCCACTCTAAGCTGACAGCACTTTTTTCAGCGGGGGGAGGGGGAGATTTGAGACAGAGTCTCGCTGTGTAGTTCAGACTACCCTTGAACTCACTGTGTAGCTCAGACTGGCCTCAAACCTGCAGCAACTCTCCTGTCTCATCTTCCCAAGTAGTGGGATAACAGTTATATCTTTCTATGCTCGACTAAATTGACAGCATTTTAAAAACTGGTCAAATAAGAATGAAAATGGTAGGAGGTATGTCTGTCTTGTTCAGGGGACCTTTAGGAAATGCTCACTTCAGATTTTTCAAGGGAAGACAGTGGTCAATTTTTTTAACCTTTCCTTTTTGGATAAATATAATGTATAAACCATACAGGAGCTCTGAGGATGCACAAGGAATCTAAAATATCACCTATAGCAAGTCTAGCATCTCAATACTCTAAGGATCTTAGCGCACTAGTCAAAGCAATCTGCTGTTAAAGGAGAAGATTGCCACGGAGGCACGTGCCATGAGGGGTTTACTGAGGGGGATCTGAGGGATGTGGGAGGATCCAGCAGGGATTCCTGGCGGAAGTGGGTCTCATAGCGATGCCAGTGTTCAGCTGCTCACAGCCAATGCTTCAAGGGATGAAGTGAAACGGTGCCTGCCTCTGCCTCGTAATTTCCACTGGCTCCTTCTTCTTGCTTTGGTTCTGTGATCTGCTTGACATTGGACAGCAAGTGTCACTTTTGCATCCTGGACAAGTCCATCTTCCGTACAAGAAAGTGCTGTGAAATGCGGACGTTGTGAAATGTCTTCCCAGGCCTCCTTTCTTCTTGGAACCATTATTTTTCCCTCCAGAATGAACACTTACTTGTAAAGATGTCCTTGGGCCACACTTCAGCTTCTTTTTGGGGATCGGCAGTTGCCGGAGGACGAATGCAGAGAGCAAGCCAAGCAAAGAATCAGGGCCCCACAGCTCAGAGCTTTGAAGGGGTTTCAACAAATTAGTGGCATTGAGAGAAAATTCTTTTAAATAATTTCCTCCCTTTTTCTTGTTGGCTCCATGAATTTTTCCAGAAGGCAATGGCCAGAACTTTATGGAAACCAAATGATATATTACATGAGAGAAATAAAAGATAATTGATTCAGAATATCAATTTTTCTCCTCTCTGAGTTTAGTCAAGAAGACTTTTCCCCTTCATCTTTGGAATCCAAAGGAGGGGGGAGTTTAGTTAGGCTGATATTAATTTGTCAGACATTTAGCCTCAAAAATAGCTCTTATAATAGGAGCAAGGAGATGCCCCAGGTGCGGAGGAAGAGTGACAAGCAGAGTATGACAAAGCAGGACTGGGAATCTGTGCTGAGAGTCGAGGTTGGCAGGGTCTTCCTTGTAGATTACATTCTCCAGGACCAACACATTTCAGGGTAGGTGCAGGGATTCATGCCATTCAGCTGGCCTCACTGTTGGCACTGAGTGGCCTTCTTACCTGGGATAGTTGTACGCCCTTATTTCCACTCCTCACCACTCTGACTGGGAGTGTCTAACAGGAAACTGTTAGAATGAGGGCTGAGGGCACTCAAATTTCCAAAACCATCATCATCTCTTCCTCTGGGGATCCATAACTTCCCTGGTACCTCTGGGGACATGGCAGAGACTTGGGAGTTGATTCCAGCCTGAGAACCTACATTGGGTTGAAGGAGTCCTCCCAAAGGGGTCATGTGGAGGGGTTGAGTCCTACCTGAGGGGTGACCTCTGGAAGGCAGAGGATTCCTGCTGCAGTCCTTGCCTTTGCTTTGCTCAAGATTTCAGTTGATGGTTCGGGGGACCCTAGTGGCATCTGTAGACCAGGGTTGTGTAACGTACTGGGTAAAGGGCCACATAGTAAACGTTCTAGGTTTCCACAGGGTGTGTGGTCTCTGTTGCTCAACTGCTCCATTCTGTTGCCTAGTTCAGAAGAGCCACAGATAATATGCAGCCACATGAGGGTGGCCATGTGCCAATAAAACTGTAATTTAGGACATTAAAATGTGAATCATTTTAATTTAGGAAACATTTTCATTTGTTGGATTCTCCTCTCAATATCCATTTAAAAATTTAAATCATTCTCAGTCGATGGGTTGTACAAAAGAAGATAGTGGGCTGGACTTGGCTTGAGGGTGTAGCTTTTTGATCACTAGTGGAGACTGGATCCCCAGTGAGAACTGTACTAAACATGATTTAGGGTCAAGGTGCCCAGGAACCTTGGACAACTTAACAATGAACCAATTCTAGTAACAAGAAACATGATGGGACCCATTCACTGACTCATTTAGCAAATATTTATTGAGTACGTATTTGTTCTGATCACTGAAAACACAGCATTAAAATCTTTAGCAGAAACTCTGCTATGTTCAGGAGCTCATATTCCTTCACACTCCAAAGACAAGAGTCCATCATGGCTCAATTTGAACTCCTTAAAGCTAAATGCCTTTTGCCTCTGAAGACACAGATAAAATTCCCTTCTTAGGTTCAGAGAATCAAACCTACAAATACAAGAAGAGGGTCTCTGTTGATTCACCATGAGTCCATGGTATGTTTAGCTGTGTTGAAAGTAACATGCTCTTGAGTCATGCTAATACATATTAACACATGTGGTACAGTGTCTGAAGCCAATGTGTGCTCTTCCATGTGTTTTCTGGGCTGGTCAGGCCTTCTTTGAATATTAATCTAGAATTATGTGTTTCCTTTTTTCAACATCTATGTGTTGAGTGCTTGCTTTGTGCTAGACATGGGATGGAGCAATGGTTTTTCAGGGAGACCATGGCAACAGAGGTTGATCTGTTATAAAAAACTCTCCCTTTAGTTATGGGGCTGCAATACAAATGAGAGAAAGAAGTGAATACACAGGAGTTCAGAAGAGCACGTGGTTGTAAAACTTCAAAATTTCTTAGGCACCAAGAGAATCTAGCCACGCCTCCATCAAAGAGGCTGATGCTAAGACATGGTTAGGTCTTCCCACAACAAGGAGCTCAAGGCTACAGAATACAGAGCTGAAGGGGTCCTGGGTCCATCAGTGATTTTCTGATGAGCATCTCTTCAAAGTACAGTGGGCACTAGATTATCTGCTGTTGAAGTTATTTATTTGGGAATGTCTCATTTCCATTGTGCAGTAGATCATAGCATCCATAATCCTGACTTGGAGACCCAAATTATATCATTAAGGTACAGTGCTTAATATCTTAATATTAAATACATGATACCATGTTTCAATTGTTTAAAATGGTACCTTTTGTCCCTTCTTTCATTTCTTCTTTCTTGCTGTCCACCTATAAATGCATCTTTTAATTAACAGCGTTTTACATTTGAGGAAACATAATAGTCATGTACCGTATAGCAACATTTTGGTTAATCCAGGGACACATATTCAACAGTTGTCACCCCAGATTACAATGGACCTGAAAAATCCCTGTTGCTGAGTGATGACAACATAGCACCCAAACTGCCCACTCTTGTGGTGACCCAAGTAGGTGTCAATACACCTACTGCTCTGTTCGTTTTATAAAAGTATGGTATGTTCACTATGTACAGGACAGAATACATAATGATGGTGATAAGTGACTATGTTGCCTGTATATGTATTTACTATGGTATTATTTTTATTATTATTTTCAAATGTACTCCTACTTTTTTTTTTTTAGACAGGATCTCACTATGTAGGTCAGGCTGATCTTGAATTCACTATGTAGCTCAGGCTGGCCTCAAACTCACACCTATCCTCCTGCCTCACCCTCTTGAATGCTGGGATTACAGGTGTGTGCCATCATACCCAGTCACGCCTACTTATAAAGACTTTTGTGGTAACACTGCACCGTATGGTGTAACATGCTGGCAGTAGCCACTTGTGTCTTATATTTATGTGTCTCTTGGCTGCAATGCATTCTCTTAGACTTGACTTAATCTCTAGTTGCTTTGTTTTTTATGTCCCTCAGAGTAATAACCCATCATAATATATATATATATATATATATATATGCACTTTATATTCAATTTATACACACACACACACACATATATATATATACATACACATACCACATGGTCTCGGTGCATGGTAAATATCCCATAGTTTGGTTGCTCAAAGATGAGATCTCCTAATGATTCACTTATCAGAATGCATCTTTGTGACTATACTCAGAACAGGCTGTTTTACTCTTAACTGTGGCAACTTTAGGAGGCTTTGGCACCCATAATCTTTATCATCTCCATCTCAAAGAGAACCCAAGTAAAAATAATATTCCTTAACAGAGAACACAGATATTTTCTCAGTCTTATATAAAGCATAAATAAGTGTCTCTTTATTCTGATTTACTCATAATAAAAATTCTTACTAAAAAGGAACACTGTATATGCTTTGTAGATGCAAATCTGAGAAGTTTCTGTCCCTGTTCAAGCCAAACTGCTGACCCTTTGATTTTCCTGGTAAAGAGCTGTGGTAACACTCCAGAGGAGAGGCAATTTTACCTTGCATGTGTCTCTGCATTCTTGAAGCAGCCTCTAATTCCCTTTCCCCCTTAGCATGCTTCCTTGCCATCATAAAAGGGTCTGGATGTAAGCATATTTTTATTTCAGATCAAGGTTATTTTTTGGTCAATTGCTAACTCATGGACTCACTGGAGATGAGTTCTCAGCTACTCTTTTCATCTAAATCAAGACCAGAAGGCTTACCGACTTGCTGGTAAAAGGATTATTCTTGGCAGTGGGGAGACCCCATTCTCACTGCTAGATCTCCAGGAGCAAGCATGTCCGTCCCCGTGACTGGTGGTTTAAATGCTTTCGACACATCTTCTTTCTGTTTTTCATTCTGGGTCTCTCTTTTTAGAGTTCAAAGTATCTCTCCTCCAGGGCTGTAGAAAGTAGGTGATACATGACTGTCCCTAAATTTGTCCTACTTTCTGCTTTTAGCAGTAATCAAACCTCATCCCTCAATTTAATTTGGCTTGAGGACTTGGGTTCTCACTGTGTGTGATTTCTTATGATGTCTGGGAGTCACATCCCTGGATTTCTTCACCTTCACAATGGAGCAAGGAAGGACAGTTGACAGGCTTTATAGGATACATTGTTTTCTTTGTCCTTCTCTTTTTCTTTCCTTTATATTTGAAGTCATTTTGTACAATTTAATAACCTCCCCCTTCTTTCCTACATCTTTGGCAGAAAGCTTTGTGTAAGAATAAATAGAAGGAAGTGATATATATCCATGAAAGAGTCTGTTAAACCACATATTATGCAACCTTCATGTCTAGTGTGGGAAAACAGCAAAATTTGTAGTGTTAACCCTTCAGTTTGTCAGTTCTTCCCAGCTCTAATTTGCTATTAGGCAACCATCTCTGTGCCATTACAAAAACAGTAAACAAATCTGCAAACGGAGACACGAATGTTGTTTTTGATATTTTAAGTGTAGCTAAACATGCTAGGTCTTGCGTGTGTGTGTGTGTGTGTGTGTGTGTGTGTGTAATTCTAAGAGGTTTGGTGGAGATATCTGATTTTTTTCCCAAAACCTGGAGAAGGACCACTCTTCCTCACTCATACCAGGAGTATTCTTGGTCACCCAGCCTGAGAATATCTCTAATCTGAGGAATGCTGGCAATCAGCTCCGGGACCTTATGGTCATTATTGATGGCCTGCTCATGTACATGGAAGCCATTCTCCAGAAAACCTCTAGCCAAAAAAATTTCTCCTCTTTTGGAAATTGAAATGCTATTCTTAGTAAACAGAGCATCATATTGCCTTTCCCCATCCCTCCTTCCCTCTCTCCTTGTTTCCTTCTCTCTCTCCTTCCTCCCTTCTTTTCCCTTCCCTTTATTTTATCTCCTTTCCTTTTCCATCTTTTCCCTTTTCTCCTTCCCTCTCTTCCCCTGTCTTTCCTTCCTTCCTTCCTTCCTTCCTTCCTTCCTTCCTTCCTTCCTTCCTTCCTTCTTTCCTTCCTTCTATAGGTGCATAATAATAAATCTTTTTGTCCAAGAACAATTTTCCATACCATATTAGTTAATCCTCTCTTTGAATTCTTATTTGTAAAATAGTCATTTTCTTCTTATAAAAATTGTATTTGTTATATAAATGACTGTTAGCATCCTGAAAGTATAATGAAGAAAATATAAATATCATCTAAATTTCCACTTGTCAAATGATATAGATTTGACATGCTATTTTCATCTGGTATTTTTTTCTTTGCAAAAAAACTTCATAATTAATTTATATGAAATTAATAAGGAATGTATTTTATAGTCTGCATTTTTCACTTGAGAAAATAGTGTCTTTACATATGCAATTCATAAATTATAACAGAAAATGTGACTTTTGGAAAGTGCATATTATTCTCCTAAATATTCACAATGTTTCCTCAACTGTTGCACTACCATTGTCTAAGTAGGGGGAATCCAAGTTGTTCTTTAGTTTTTAGGTTAATATATAACAACCACCTTGGGGAATAAGTCACTGTCAGCATTGTATGCACATCTTTGCTTAGTGTAGAAGCCAGCAATGTTTTTAGTAAAGGTACAAGTAGTAAATAGTTCAGACTTCTGAGGCCAGGAAGTTATTTACAGATACTCAGCACTTTTTGCAGCACTGAAACAGCCACTGACAGTATAGGAATGAATAGACATAGCTGGGTTTCAATAAAACTTTACTGCAACAGAACTTGGGTGGTAGCTTGCCAATTCCTGTTAGCTCATATGATGCTATACTTTCCGGCTTCAAAAAATTTTGTTTGTTTCTTTCTTCTTTGAAATAAGCAGATAGTGAATTATAAATCAATTGCATTATTATCTCCTATGGAGTCTTGTGCAATTAATAAATCTACTAAGTCTGTCTCCTCCTTAGTCCAGTTCACAGCCAACCCTAAGACACAGACTGGCTCTGTGCTTTTGGCCCTCCTCATGGTCAGACAGGCTGTGAAGCTGCGAGGAAATTGTCACCTGACCTTGAGCAGTTAGTCTGCTGCCACATCTCAACTCTGCTTACAAAGAATGACTGCAGAGGGCCTCGCCCTTGTTTGTGCTTGCTTTTGCCAGACCATCTCTGGCTGTATGTAGCCTTCAGCCACCCAGGTAACAAGCCACAAAGCCACGCAATGGGAAAAAGCCATGCAACCCAGTCCAGCTGTCTTCATAGAGCTAAATCCTTCGGCTCTTAGTGGTTGGATACCATGTCACCAAACCCAGGTCCCTTGAAAGATTGAGCTGAAGTAAGGTGACTGAGTTTTACTGAACCTCTAATCTTCTGAACATTTCAAATACCTTTGTAGTGGCTATGTTTGTGCCTCAAAAGGGCAGGGTCTTTGTGTTTCTAAGCAATGTCCCAAATCCGTGTGTGTGTGTGTGTGTGTGTGTGTGTGTGAACAAAATTGGTTGGGAATTCTCCTATTCTAGAAATAATCTAAAGGAAGTTCTGGAGTTATGATGTCCATATGTTTTCATGGATGCGAGAAGTTTGTATAGTTGATGTTAAAACTCCCAATCAGCCTGTTTTCTTCTAAGGCAGGAAAAAAACTACAGCTGACCATGCTTTCAATTAGGGTGTATGAACTATTCCCTGCAACACTAGGGGTGTTTTTTAACATGTACTTCCATTAAACCAACCATAATATTGAGCAAAAAGCCAGAATGGGCTTTGAGATTGTAATGCCAGGTGTGTGTGTGTGTGTGTGTGTGTGTGTGTACACCTCTATCAGGTTGACTCAAATTCTCTGACTGTGAGCTTCAACTTATGTATAATTTATTGCTCATGAGGAGCAGCTAATTTGGAGGTAATTACATTTTGTCTTGAAGCTGGTATTTGAGCAAGAAGCAAAGTCACGGCCACCCTCACTAGGGTTGCCAACCACAGATTTGCCGGTGTCTCAAGTCAGTGGAGGAATTTTAGAGGGAAGAAGACAAGCGCTGGTAGAAAAATGTTAACTTAATAAAATGGATGAAGATCAGATTTCCCTCTTTCTGGCTGCCTCCCTCCTGGAATCCTTTTGTTGACTTCTTGCAACTTCCTTTGATTTATAGTGCCCTTTTCCTATAGGCTGAATGTCTTTTGATTAAGAAGCGAACCACGACTCCAAAACCACAGAGGCAGCTGTTGTTCTAATTATCCAGAACACTTTCTACTATTTTCTCCTTTGTTGTACAAAGATATCATATTAATGCTGGAAAGTTGTACCCCAAACAAACAGGCATCCCATTGCCATAGACAACTGTTGTTGTCTTGCTTTCTGTACCTTTGACATGCAGGTTTCTTTAAGAAGAAAGTCTTTGGGCTTCTTAAATGGTGGATGGACAGGAGGGTGATACTCTACTTTGTGTATTCTGGGTTTCTTCCGACCCTATAATCTAACCACTATTTAAGACTCTGGGTTCAGAGTTCTGTTCAACTACTTAAAACTGTGATTTTTTAGCACTGTGATTCCTGGAAGATCACACCAAGGTTTGGGATGCTTACGGTGGTGGTGACGGGGAATGGGATATGTACTTTATTTGAAGGCACAGTAGTCATTCCCACTGTTGGTGGGAAGTTTGATGTAGTTTTAGCTTCAAGGAGCATTAAGAGAATGTTATAGTTTCATTTATTAAAGGGAACTGTAGGTGTGAGGAAATGATGGAAAGCAGCCACGTGGAGGATGACTAGGCTGCTCTCTACGGGTGAGAAAGGTTGTTCAAAGGTTGCCTGAGGGTCTCAGCTGTCAACCTTTCTGAGTCTCTAATGTGCCCAGAGCTTTCAATATGGGAGCGCTTCTGTCAGTATGTGTGAAACTGCAAACAAACAGAAGGACTTAGTGAATGGACCCATGGCACCTAAAGGCATGCAAAGCAGAACCCAGTAACCTAGGCCACAGGACAGGCAGGTTTTGCTAAAGGGGAAGATAATAATCTAACGCAGGCTTGGCAAACCACAGCCCACGGGCCTATGTGGCCCACTGCCAGTCTATGTCAATAGCACTTTATTGGAAGACAACCACACCCACTTGTTTATATATCAACTCTGGCTACTTTTGCTCTGCAATGAGAGCTGGGTTGTTGAGACAGAGAACTGAAAACTGAAAATATTTACTCTTTGGCCCTTTATAGAAAAGTGTGTCAATTCCTGCCTTAGGATATGTGTCTCAGTCAGAAGACGATGGCCAGATGGTCCTACAGGCAGAGAGCATGAGTAGTCACAGCAAGGAAGGGGTCGGGGGAAGGAAGAAGAGGGTTCCGTGTGTCCCTTGCTTTGTATGCCCTTGAGTTCCCTCACTGGAGTTTCTGTAGTTTTATTTTGGCAGAGTTTAGAAGATGGTGGTTGACAGGATGACAAAGGGAAAATTCATCCCTTGTCTATTTACCTACACAGCTTTGGTTAAATGAAAATGGAATCCAGCCTGGAGTTTGTGTAAAACCCTGTGTTTAAATTGGCTATGTGTTAGGCTTAGACTCTCCCATGACCTCTGTGCCCAAGGCAGCATCCTCCATGAGGGTAAACAGAATGTGAGGTCCACCTCACCAGGGTGTCCTCCATGACTGCTATCCCACAGACGTCAGCCACAAGCAGCCTCACCTGCTGTTCCTGGTGACATCTCTGGGAGGTGTCATCATGGGGCTGTGGGAATGTGTTGCCCCTTAGGTCTGACGGAGTCATGTAGATGGGCAGGTGCTGATGGACATGACCGGGAGGCTGAGGCTGTGTGTCCTGGGCAGCTGAGAGGAACATATTCCTGCTTGACCCTGGGTAACGGGGGCAGGAGCTCCCTTATGAAGGCTTCGTGTGACTCCGTCTCCCCAGTGTGGTCCATACTGAGGTGCTCTTTGCTGGCACAGGTGGGGCAGGGAAGACTATCAGCATCAGAAACTCTGCTTAGCTTTTCCCTGGGACTGAAATGTGGGACATGCCAGAGGGATGAAGCCAGCATTGCTGTCTGACTCCTACTATGGCTGGGATGGTGCTTTGGATAGTTGTGTAACCCCTGAGATAAGACAAAAATGTTTTTCAGTGGCTCTTCTCCTTTCTAACAAGGACTTGGTCACTGAGCAGGTATGGACCACCTCTTCCTGCTGTGATTCTCCTGTTTACTCCTGTAAAGTTTTTCTAGTTACACTGTTGGTGCTTCAGGGTGCAGTTGGCCAGAAGCTACTTTTTAACCCAATGAAAGTCTATGTTGGAAACTTCTTGACTTCAGTCTTTCACTTCTATCCACACAAAGAGGGGGAAGTGATGGAACTCAGGGCAGGACAGTTAAAAATGAAATAGTCCCCTAAATTCTACAGTGTGTTTTCATTTTCCTTCATACTGGACCTGGGTATCCATCCACAGCACACGATCCACTGAAACCACAATGAAAGCTTTAGAGCTATGCTGACACCTTCACGAGATCATATTTATTTTTTCCTGTCTTGACAAATTCTCTTTTTCTGGAGTTGGGGGTGGTGGTCCTAGGCCATTTTCTTTCTCTTAGAATTGGAGATCTGGTCTACGTCATCTATGTCCCCTGGCTCCTGCATGATCTTGGAGTAACTACATTTCCTTGAGACTAGTTCTCAGTCTAGTCTCTGGGCCCTATCCGAGACATAGCACCTAGAAATCAAATTCAGCTTGATGCTGGGATGTCTAACTTGGTGCAGATCCCAGGGCACCTTGACTGTTTTCCCCTTCTTTTCCTGATAACTGTTTTATTTAGAGTACTCTTGGAGTAAAAGTATAACTCTTTGTCCCAAAAGTTTTCAATGCAAGGCAGATACCCAGGAGCGCCTCCACAGGCTGGACCATGTCTGTAATGTGGTATTAATACAATGTTCCTTGACTTAAAGATTAACAATTATGTCTTCCTGAGATCTGTTTTTTTTTTTTTTTTTTTTGTCTGTGAAACAGAGATTTAAGTCTCTACCTTGTTTATTCCACAGGATTTCTTAGGTACTAAACTTTCTTATAAAGTGCATGGGTGGTGGAGTGAACTAAAAGGAACCATAGAAAGATGCACAGAATTTCACGGCCATTATAAAGGAAGCTGTAGTCTTCAAGCACCGAAAAGGCTCATAAAGGGAGATACAGGTCAAGAGCCAGATGCTCTGTATCTGCATGGCATTATCATTTCTTGAAATATGTGGGCAATATAGTTAAGCACAGTTGGGCAGAACAGGGAACAGGTGCTCTTTGGTGCTTTTATTGTTTTGTTATGTGTGCAACACTCTTCATGCAGAGCAAAATAAATACATATCCTAGTTATTTAATAACAAGGAAAAGGCCACACACCAAATCAGAGTGAAAAGACAAATAGAAGGAGAACAAATATGCTCCTTTGACAGGTGGCAGGTACCTAGAGGGGCAGGGTCCAAGAGGATTAAGTTGAGAGGGTTAAAAGATTAAGGTGAGGGGTTTAGCTGCAATAAGGAACTTTCTGAAATTGAGGTCTGAAGTCATGGAGTTGTTGAGTGCTGAACCGCTCCTACCTCTCTTGGTGAGGAGGCGAGTCTGCCGGCAGGGCGTAGGAATAAAGCAGTGGCAGACCTGACTGTCCTGTGGGAAGGTGGGGTCTAGTCTGTTGGGAAGGGGAAGGTTCAAATGAGCTATCTGACAGCAGGGGTCAGAGGGCACCTCCCTGTTACGCAGTTGCGCATTATAGCACAGAGCTCTTAGTCCCTGGGAACTGGGGTGAGTCAGGAGACAGGGAGGGGTAGCCCTAAGGGAAAGCAGCTACAAAGAAGCCTGGATGCTGCCTGGAGCCTCTTCCAAATGCCTGGATCCCTGTTATGAACCAGCTGGTCATAAGACATCACTGGGCAGAGGTGTGGACAGCAGACCCTACACGTTCCCAGAGCCCTCTGGGCTTCTGTGTGACTTCCTGAAGGTCAGTAGTAACTGGCCTGATGAAGCACTGGTGTTGGAGGAAAATGCTTTTACCCAAGTAGTTTGGTTAATTTTTTCTTGGTCTTTGAGTTGGATGATTTTAAAATTGATAAAAGTCTAGCTATACTTCCATAGGCCTAAACTCCTACAAGGAAGGGATAGCCGACACCCCAGGAATGTTGTCTTCTTGGCATAATTAGCTGTTAAGGACTTGATAAAATGCTTTCCAATCCACAGACACATCAAGCCCTTGTACTTTCTCTTACAGTGAATCTTCTGGAGGATGCCTTATATTTGCATATTCAATTGTTTTACAACTGTTCTTGAAGGAATGCAGGTGACTTGAGAAGTTGGCCTGAAGATTCATCTCCAAAGTCACTGAAGACAGCTTCCATTAGGCAGGAGATAAACACTTGGGGAAAAAAGGCAAACCGTGCAGGTCTATCCTATTTTATATATTTATAGACTGAATCTGAGAGAAGGTGGGGGACCTCTTTCCAGAATACAGAAAGATGTGAGAAATTCCTGAACCAGCTCTGACTGTGGGGACTCCTGCTTTCCCCACTGTGCGGTCATCGTAGGAAGGGAAAGCAGGAGAGCGAGAGCCATTGCGATGTAGGGACTGTAGGGAATTTTTCCTGTTGTTACAACAAAATGCCCAAGGCTAGATACTTTATAAAGAAAATAGGTTTAGTTAGCTTACACATTTGAAGGCTGAAAGTCTAAGACTGGGTAGCCACATCTATTTAGCATCTGGTGAGGAATTCTGGCTACATTACAGCATGGTAGATGGCATCACGTGGTAGGCGGGTAGGTGAGAGAAGGCATGTGGGAAGAGAGGAGGCTGGGAGGGGACAGGCACACTCTTCTATGGCAGTGTGCTCTTGTGAGAACCGCTCACTCCTTTGAGATGGAATGACCCACTCTGTGAGCATCACTTCCTTTCTTATGAGTGGTCATGACCTGGTCACCTCCTAAGTCCCACCTCTTAAATGTCACACCACCTATAGTACAATGGGTATCGATTCCCAGCACTTATACCTTTGGAGACAAACCCCTTCCAAGGCAAAACTGGAACCTACATATATATTGACTTGAGTTTCACAGACAGTAAAAAAAGAACATCACTCAGGTCCTCTGTGAGATTTTATTAACAACAAACAACCCATTTCTGGGTGCTTTTCCTCCAACCAAGGGCAGATTCTGAGGACTCAGTTAATTCAAATCAATTCTGATCCAGTTTGGGCACAAAATCAATTAGATTAAGTGGTCACTAAATTAATAGTTAAGATGGGCACAGTTAAGAAACAGTAAAACATATGCCAAATTATACTCAGAATCAGTCTTCAGAGATATTTGAAGAATTATCTGGTATGTTTGCTAAAAAAGTTTAAATACCAGATTCCATCCCAGATGCAGGGAATCAGTCTCTGGGGAAGCACCCTGGGATTAGTACCACTGGAAGCATTTGAGAAACAGTGCTTCAATCCATGTGCATATTCCTGAGTGATAGAAGTTTTCCTCACATTGACATGCTTGAATCCTGGAAATTACCATGGGGGACAGAGGCCATTCAGCCTTGTCCTTCAGCTCTGCTCTGCTTATTTTCACTCCTGTGTGGCTCAGTGGATGCACCTGGGAGCAGCATCTCTATCAGCATTTTCCTTCTTTCACATTCTGTCATGTGGCTGACTAGGTTGGCTAGAAGATAAGTTTCTTGAGGTGAGGGTTTGGGCGCCACCCTCGGCTATCTCTTTCAGACTTTCTTGTCCAGATTCTGCTAGGAGAAACTGCTATGACAATGAAGAGCTTATGGATCCTCATTCTGCCTTAGCTTTTTATTTTATTTATTTTTTATGTGTAGGCAGCTCAGTTGCTCTGCACTGAGGGAGGCTTGCATGCAGGAGATGGAGGGAGAAGACCCAAAAGAATGGAAGCCTGATGGTGTGGAGGAAGACAGTGAGCAGGATAAAAGGATGTTGGAGGGGAGCTGGTAAAAAAACATGGAAAAGGAGAAAGTCCCATGGAGAGGCAGGTTGGTGATGTAGCGAATGATAGAAAGGTAGGATGAGGGACATAGGACAGGAGGGTAATGGAGAGAGTCTGATGGGGGAATGGTCAGGGGAGAGCTGTTGAGATAGAATGACTGAGGGTGCAGACCAGGGCAAGCATGACACGATGAGGGAGGGAGGCTCATTGTGTGTGTGTGTGGGGGGGTGATAAGTGAAAGGGGTACAATATGAGCAGGTCGTGGAGAGGGGTCTTTGAAGGGCAAGATCTAACTATTTCCAGACCCCTAAACATAACAGCACCAAATTCTACCCAGATCTTCCCTTTACTGTGACATTATCTTTATGGGAAAGATGTTGCGTGTTTATGTCTAGATGTCCCCCAAAGCCTCATGTGACCATAGAACTTTTTCACATGTGGTTGCATCTAGAGCATGCAAAACTGGCATTAAGGGTGCTGGGTCAGTTCACTGATTGCATTGGCACCTCCCTAGTCGCAGTAGACTGGACATAATGTAAGGACAGGAAGAGTCTTGTCTCCCTCTTGCTGCTACTGCTGCCTTGTGGGTGCCATGAACTGTTCTCTGCCAAGCCATCCTGCCGATTATGGACTGAAACCTCTACAAACAGTGAGCTAAATAAACCTTCCATCTTTTAACTTCAGATGTTGGTATTTTGTCTCAGCAATGAGAAAAGTAACTAAGAAAACATGAAAGATGATGAGTCAATTGAGTCAATAAATATTTAAATGTCTAGGAAGGCCTATAGCACTTTATATTCTCAAACTGTGGCCTGTCTAAACTGCCACCACCACAACCATCTGGTGGATGCTGCAATAATTATGTGAAAAGAACCTAAAGCAAATGATCCTTTGAAGACTGAAGTTTTAGAAACAGAAACAGAATCAACAGAGTAATTACACACAGAACTATGAGAAATTCATGAATTTCGAGCATAATGCTAGGCAAGAAAACTCTTCACCATCAACCAATACCACATATTCTTACATGTTTGCTTCTACTCTAAGCATTTATAAAGATTTCAAGAAAGTTCTAATTTTTTTCTGAAACTATTTCTCATTTGTATGCTTTGGAAGTAGATTTTTCCCTGGAGTTTATCTTCCTGACACTGAAAGACACTAAAACCACATGTCCTCTCTTATTGAAAAGTGAAGACAACAAAAATGGGAATTATACAGTGATTTCCCTTTTTATAAAATGCCTTAGTTAGCCTTGGCTGCCCAGAGCCAGAACCTGGTACATAGACCATCCTGAATCTTTATTCTGCCTTAGGATTCCCCTACCTGGTCTTCCTGGTTATGAGAATTTCCCTGTTTTAGGTCTTCTGAATCTTCCTCACCCTGCTAGCTCCTACGCTAGTCCTTACTCCTTCTTCCATCTGCAGGGTTACCTTCTCCAGGGCCTGCAATCTGTCTCACCTTAGACAGTTCCACCATACGCTTTTGTCCAGACCTCATGGCTGGAAGTCATTGACCTTCACCAGAAAGGTCAGCACAAGTTCAGCCTTCAGAGCCAGTCTTGGCCTTGTATTTGGGTGAGTGGGTAAGTGGGGAGACCACAGACCCTGGCCCCAGTTTCCTTGGGATGTCAGTTCTCCAGGAAGACATTTTCTGTGTGAATTTCCCATGTCTCTGTTCCCGTGAGAATGGACATGCTGTCTTTACACGGAAATATTCTCATCACCACTTACCCTGCCTGTTCCACACTTAATTGCATTGCAGACCCTGTGCCAGGCTCTTAGGGGCATATAACTAAGGATGGCTGGACTCAAGTCCTTTCCCAGGAGTAGATTAGGATGGTAATGAAGGAACAAGACTTGATATTGGCCCAATAGGCAAGAGTGAGGGTGGGGACTAGAGCTAAGTCAGAGTTCAGAACCCTGAGAAGGGAGAGGAAAATGGTACGAAGCGAAATAGCTTGAAGTGAGGTCTACAAAGGCTGTGACAGAAGAAATGCATTTCTTGGGTGTTGATCTCATAATGTAAGTGGGGGGCTGACCATTTTAGAGGCACAATAGAGAATAGTCTGGGCTTAACCATGCCGATCAATCTTCTTTTTAGATAGATATCTAAGTCTGGGATTTGACCCATATTTAGTGCCCAACATGCAGCCTGTACTTAGTACATTTGTAGGGATGAGCTAGGGACCTTTGGGAGCTCAGTCTCGTGCTAGTAGAGCCTGTCTCATAGCAGCGCACCCTATCCCAGGGGTCTTCAGCGAGGCATATGGTGTTAATCACAATGATCTGGGGCCTGCAGTGCTATTGACTATCTATAATGGGGACCAACCTTAATCCTAACTCACACCCAAATCCCCATATATTTGTAATAATCATGGATCAGCCTTGGGTTATTCACTGCATCCCGAGAGTAGATGCAGCAGTACTGACACACTGAACTACAGATTATTGTATTATGAATCCTGTAATTTAAAATTTATTTTTATACTATAGCAACAGCATTATATTGACTTAAGTTTTTAAAATTGTGTGTGCAGTTATGTTACAGGAACTATGAAATTCATCTTAGGTTAATAAGGAGGACATGGTAAAGTATATAAAAAGACAGTGCTGGAGGCAGTGGGCTTGGAGCCATCTGTCCTCTGACCCTCATCTTTGTCTGGCTTGTCTTTCAGGTGTAACAACCCAGGATCTGACTGTCACTCTTGTGATTAATGTTATAAATGGGAAGCCTTGGTGATCCAGCCTGATTCAGTAGATACCTCCTCTTCCTTCCTCCTTTCTCCTCCTCTTCTTTCCTCTTCCCTTTGTCTTTCTCCATCCTCCCTCCTTCTCCTTTCCTTCTATTCTTCCTCCTCTCTCCTTCCCTGTCATTGCCCTCCCCTACCCCTCTCCTCCTCCTCCTCCTCTTCCTCTTCTTCTTCTTCTTCTTCTTCTTCTTCTTCTTCTTCTTCTTCTTCTTCTTCTTCTTCTTCTTCTTCTTCTTCTTCTTTGTCTTTCTCTTCTGCTGGTTGGTCTAGGGAATCAAACCCAAGGTCTTCACACTGAGCTTCTTTTGCAGACCTCTTTGATTTTTTTTTTTAATTTTGAGATGACATTTGCTAAGTCATTAAATTTACAAGGTTGGACTTGAACTTTCGATTCTCTTGGCTCAGTCTTTTGCAGTGCTGGAATTGTAGGCATGTGCAACCAGACACAGCAATGTTCTTCTATTCTAAATTACAATTGTAAAGTTTTTTCAAAAGTATGCTTTCCTCTGAGGGTTGTAATTGTGAATTCTTTACCTAGCTCCACACTGACCCTAACCCTTTGCCAGCCTAGAGTGAGATGCAGTCTCTCCTGGCCAACAGGTGTTTGGCAATAGAGAAAGAAGCATGTACTGCATTGGTCCTTTCTGTGTGTCTGGGCCTGAGAATGCCCTTAAGCTCAAGCAGAGGAAGTTGAGTTGATCGATGCTGCTCCCCACCAGACTTCTGCATGTGAAGATGTTTTCCTAGCGTACTGCTGTGGGAAGCGGGAGAAATTCCAGGTCCTCTCACACTGGGGAGGATAATGGAGCCCTTGATCTTTTGAAGAAGCCTGTAGATTCTCTCTTGCCAAAATCACTCATGAAAGGCAACCTCTGCCCCAGAATGTGCTGCTCCCTCAAGCCTTCCTCCCACTGCCCTTTGACTTTGACCTGTTGTCCTGTGGCACAGTGCCACCACTTGTTTGTTTCTGCCCCTACCCTGCTACATTGTGGGGAGTCATGCTCTCTCAGCGGAGGCAGAAGCATTGCTTCCAGTGGAGCAGGCAGGAGCACTGGAATAGGAAGAACCATTTCAAGGGTTATCTTGTATTTCTGTGTCTGGGACACTTATACTCACTGGGTGGTGAGATCCACTTCCAACTTCTTCACATACTGCTATGCTTTCTTGCTGCTGAACTTGAGTCCACGTCTGTACACCCCTCTTTTTGCTCACTGTGGTGAAGGAAGCCCTTCAAGTAATTGTTGCATGGTGAATTTATTTACCCAGTGTACAATCTACACCTCTTCATTTGTGCTCTGTGATGATATTTCTCTTTGTTCATTTGTTCACTCAGTAGGGTTTGTTGAGAGGCTGCCTATGCTAAATCCTTTTCTGGGCTCTGCAAATGCTGTGGTGAGTAAATGCATCATCCTTTCCTTTGCATCTTTCAAAGGTAAAGTAATAACTAAACTAAATATGGAAATAGCAGCAAATAGCATGAGAAAAAAATATAAGAGATGATTATAGAAAATAACAGCCTTACTTAGAAAGGGTGGTCTGGACAGGCCTCTCTGAAGAGGTGACATTTGAACTGACATCTAGAAATTGAGATGTGTCCAGACAGGCAAAGGATTGAGGAGGACAATGCAAACACAGGGAATAGCCTGTCAAAAGGATCAAGGGGTGAGGGGTAGGTAATCACTGATACACGGCTGAACTCAAGGGAACCTGTGAGTTAATGCAGGGATCACCAAAAGGAAAAATGGAGTTAGAAGAGCTCAAAAGAGTAGGCATATACTAGATCACACAAAGTCCATGCAAGTAAAAGTCTTCAGTGTTAGTTGTATCGAAAGGCAAATGTTAATCCCTCTTCTTTAGAAGTGCAACCTGTTCATGGTTAGGATGTGGGGGCCCTGATAGTGTATGATATGCAAAGTTAAGACAGAAAACACAATGAAGTCTCTTCTTGCTCTCTTCTGGATCATTTGCTTTAGAAGGAGCCACTGCAGTGTTACAAAGATAACCCAGAAATCCTAGAAAGAGGCCAGTTTAGCTAAACCACCACACAAAGACACCGTGTTGGAAACGGATCCTCCAGCCTCAGGCAAATCACAGCCAAGCATCCTGACCGCAGCCTCCCAAGATACCTGAAGTCAAAACTGCCTAGCTGAGTCACTCCTGAATATTTTATCCTAGGAGCCCTGAAATAATAAATTATTGGTTTTTTTAAGCTTCTAAGTTTTGGGAGTAATGTGGCATGGAGCATTAGATAACTGATACAGCTTGGAAGACCATGTTAAGGAACTTTGAGTTTTAGAAGTGGAATAGTAAATCACTGAGTTTGTAAGAATAACTACACAAGAAGGATTTGAATAGACTGGTACCAGCATAAAGGTGGTTGGAGAGCATTATAAATGGAAGAGAGTAGCCTTATGATGCTGAATCAGGCTGAATACAAGTGTCTGACATTCTCCACCAAAAGTTTACTTCAACAATAAGGACCTTTATTATTTTGTCTAAGAAGTCCTAAAAAGTAGCTCTGGAGATAGTTAACCAGTGGCTCATCAATATCATTAGGACTCCATCTCTTTTTGTTCCTGTTCTGCTTTTCCTGAAGTATTAACTTTGTTCTCAGGTTAACTTTTTCCACAGGGACAAGACAGCTATCCTGATTCCAAGTGTTTCATCCACAAATGACGAAGCCCAGCTGAAGCAATGCCATCTCCTCCTTACTGTCGCTTGTTGGCATGTGGTGGCTTTCCTCTCAGGATCTCAGTATATTCTCTCTCATACGTCATTGACCAAATTGTACTGCATCTTCATTGTTCACTGAGCCCCACCAAGAGGACTGGCTCAGCCTATGCATGATAATGATCTGAAGCTGAACAACGGGAGTGAGATGGAAATATTTGAGACGTATTTTGTAGACACTTATATCAAGAATCACAAACATTTCTTGGGTTTTTAACAGAAGCAAATGAGGCACAAAGCACTACTTTCTAAGATGAGAAGTCTCAAGGAAAGGCAGCTTTGGCAATGGGGGAATTAAAGACTTTGTTATTTATATGGCCCAGTTTTCAAATTCCCATTATACCCTTGAAGGATTTTGTATCTTGGTTTCACAGATGGTTCACCAGTGATAAATGTGTAGATAAATATAGGCTGTTTAGAGCAGTATCTTCAGTGAGGGAGTCTTTCAACTAACCCACAAAAGGCTTAGTAATTTCTTCCTCCAAGGAAGACTTTTGCTTTAATGATCATTGTTAAGGATATTAATTGATACCATAAATTGTAACTTGGATTTCAGTGAATGTCCTTGGATCATTTTCTCGGCAGTAGACACTTTCATTAACTGCCTTGGTGGCCAGATGCATTGCTTTCCAGTGTCTATGAATAATAATGGCACAAGAATTTGTCTCTAGGCTATACTTTCTATTTTTAAAGCTCTTTGCCACATTAATGGATGGTCCCATAAATGTATAAAAGCTATGTAAAAGAAACCCCCTCATCACATTTTCATATCCTACCTTATTTTAAATGTGGTCAAGACTAAAGCTCTATGTAATAACTTAGTTTAACAAAAACTGAAAAATTTACTGTGCGGCAAGCACTGTCCTAGGTGCTGAGAGTACAAAAATGATGGAAGGCACATGATCAATATTGTTGACTGTTGATTGAATAAGTTTAGACTTCACTATAAAGAAAGTGACAAGATGGCTTACAGTCCATAAAAAATGCTGTTTTTCCTCTTTGCACAATTTCTTCAGAGGCCTTGTGGAGTCTTGCTGGGTGCAAGTCTTATTCCTGTGTAGTGCCGAAACAAGATACAGAGCCTTTAAGATTTAAACATTTTGAGATTTGGGACCCTAAGGAAAAGTTCTGCAAGGCTGAATATAAGTTGCAGTGACATTTGATTTGCTTGGCTGGACATTCCTTGTTTAACTTTTCAGATCAATGTTAATTTATTTCCTATTTTACATTTCATTTTACATTCCTTAATTTATTTCCTACTATCTGAAATGAACTTGCTTATTTACTTGTTTTTGTTTTCACTCTATATTTCCTGCTGAGATACTTAGAATAGTGAGTTATATAGGGAATAAATTTGTATATATTTGTTGTCTATTGAGATAAATGCCCCCCCATTTTGTGTTTTCCTGATTATTTTGCTCTTGTTTCCTTGTATTTTGTCCTGAATATTATATAGTGAGTTCTTTTTAAGACTTGTTTATTTCAGATGAATTCTGTTTTTTTCTTTGTTTATGTTTGCAATTAATAATCATATACATCTCAGGAATATCTGTCAGTTTATCTATTATCTATCTATCTATCTATCTATCTATCTATCTATCATCTATCAGTCTCTCACATTATAGTTTGTTTAGGATCTAACTGTTCAAAATTGGCCATTTAAATTCATACCAGACTGTAAGATCCTTGACGTAAGGGATCAGCTCTTGCCCTTTTCTCAAAGCTGACACCCCCAAGAAACATAAAATGAGTTCATGCTGACTAATCAAGACAGGGGGTTGGCAGAAATCAGGGGGCACCTTGCTTCACCTCTCAGGTTCCCATTAACACTGTAGGTCTATGGATGATAAGCAGAGATATAAGTTTCATTTCCAAAGTAAAACTCCCAGCTGCAGGGATTCGATTCATTTCTAGGCAGTGGCACTTAGTTTGGCAATTACGTGGCTTTGCGTGAGATTGAGTAGTGTCCTAAAACTGCCTGTTTTGTATGTGGTTTGGAACTGAAGTTTGCTGCCAGTTCACACCCTCAGAAAATGCACAATGGGCTTAGATCTGTGTATTTGTGAGAGAAACGAACAACCCCAAAAGATGCAGAAATTGCTAAGTGATAACATGTGCTCGCCACCCCCGAAGGATGAGAACAGAACCTCACCACAATGTAACTGCTGGGTGTACACTGTCGGAGGCAGGAACTAGGAGGGTTCATTGCAGAAGGATCTTGTCTCTTTGCTCTCAGAGTTGTGTGAAATGAATTAAGATAAATGTGATAAAAATTAAGATGTTTTTGTTACTGAATATCTTTGGGACCATTTGCTCACTTTTTGAAATTAGTGTAAGACAGTGCTTACTCTGTCTCTAGGGAATCATCAAGTTCAGACAGTATTTGAAATTGATGGGTTGTCCAGAGTGAAGAATAGTTTCCAATAGCTGCATTGTCAGAAAATTGGCAAGGTCAGAATGTGGTTTGGGGGTCTCCTGGATCTCACTCTCTAGACAGACACGCTTTGGAGTGAGAGCCAGGATGGAGAATTACTCAGTCTCTTAGGCAAGTTAACTTATGTTTTGAGCAGCTCAGAAAACTTGTCAAAATGACTTCTGAGGTGTCTAAAAATTACTAATTTTGAACTAATTTTAGACT
Organism: Hydrochoerus hydrochaeris; assembly: GCA_004027455.1. NCBI lineage: Eukaryota > Metazoa > Chordata > Mammalia > Rodentia > Hydrochaeridae > Hydrochoerus > Hydrochoerus hydrochaeris. The sequence continues at coordinate 355,306 of PVLA01000604.1, forward strand.
TGCAAGAAAGTTGCAAATATAGTATAGAGTTTATGGGCTGGGAGTTTAGCTTAGCAGCACAAGGGCCTGCCTGGCAGGCATGAGATTGTGAGTTTGATCCCTGGGAAGGAAGAAAGAAAGAAAGAAAGAAAGAAAGAAAGAAAGAAAGAAAGAAAAGAAAAGAAAGAAAGGCAGAGGGAGAGAGAGAGAAAGAAAGAAAGAGAGAGAAAGAAAGAAAGAAAGAAAGAAAGAAGAAAGAAAGAAAGAAGAAAAGAAAAGAAAGAAAGGCAGAGAGAGAGAGAGAGAAAGAAAGAAAGAAGAAAGAAAGAAAAAGAATATAGTACAGAGCTTAAATATAGTTTAAATGATTACAATAAAGTTATGTATAACTTTGCATAAGAATACAACATAAATAATGCTGAGTCTTTCTCAGTGCATTATATTACCAGCGCCTCATGTCTCTATGGCTTGTCATGTACAACATTGATCTTGGACACATGGTTAAATAAGGTGGATGTCTACAGGTTTACTTGACTACAAAGTTATTATTTCTTTATTTGTACTTAATAAATATTTGGGGAAAGGTACTCTGTTACTAAGCAAATTCAGGTTTTCTTCTGACTTTTACTCATTCATTTAGCATATATAAGTGTCTCAGACTTCAAAAATTATTTCTGTAGAAATTGCTGTTGTTACTATTAAGTTTATTATTTATTTCTGCTTATACTTATTAAAGGAAATTCTGCTCAAGGGTAGAACAGTCTTTGTCCTTATGATAAATATTAAGATAAATGAGTGGGTTAATATTAAGGATAGTCATTTTATTTGATAGACTGTAATCCAATGCTATCATCATTTCATTTCATTATTTTTTGTGGTTCAAATTGTTCCTGCTTTAGCCATTAGGAGATCCTGTAGGCTCTTTCAATACCCCTTATCATGTTCTGAGTACGCTCCAATTTTCTGACACTACAAGATGTCCTCAATTCCCTTTGTGCTGTCCAGCTCTGGCCCTGGAATCACAGGTAACTTTTAAATGGGAATCACCGCGGAGCAAAAGTTATCATTTTAGCCTTAAATTTCAGATCTAGTTTGTATGGAAACTAGGAAGCCCATAGAACACTAGATGACCTATCATATGGTAACTGATACCTATTGAGGTGTATATCAAAAGAAAGTATCTGCAATACATGTGAAGGTGGGGGGCATATTTCACTCATAGATGGAGACAGCTTGCAGCAGAGGGAGGTAGGTGCTGACTGAAGACCTATTGTGGACATCTCCGCTATCTGTTAACTGTGTTCTCACCCAGCTCATAGTACAACTCTGACTAGGGAACATGTTTGACAGAATACAGCAATTCACAGAATTACTGTGAGGGTCAAATGAGCCTTGCACAAAAGTACTGTACAAACTGCATAGTGTTATAATGTGAGATTTTAGTGTTATGGCTTCAATAAACACTTATTCACCATGATCATGCTGGCATTACAACGCCTCTACGAACTCATCCTGCTTAACACCTGTGTTTTACAGGAAGAGAAGCAGATGTGTTATGGACACGATGCATCTTTTACCCATAGCTTGAGGGTGGGAGAACTGACGAGAATCATGGTCTTCTAACTCTTAGTTGGGTGTTCTCTTCGCTGCGATATTTTCCTTGCCAAGCCCTGGAGCAGCTATAACGATTTTTAGAATACCTCAAAATTGAATTCAGATAGACTAGAGAAATGGAATGTCAGCTTTATTTTTAGAAATGTTATTGCTGTACATTTTTCCTATGTCCATTTTCCTTCTTATACTTGTCTCTCTAATTAGAGCAGAGAAAGTTCATTTTTGCGAGAAACCAGCACAGGATAAGATATCCCTCCTCTCAGAAAATTACTATCTGAACCTGCAGATAGTAATTCTGGAAAGTGATTCCAATTCTGCCACAGCCAGAGACTCCTATACAAAAAGGCAGTGACTAAGTGATTCTGCACATTTGGATATTTGAAAACATTAGGTGATTGCCTTGCAAGTTTTGTTTTTATTCCAGATGTTTGAGATTATGGAGACAAAGTCTCTGTGTCCAGAATATCATGGAAAGAAAGGTTTTATTTTATAAGTCATTTGTCATTTCATAGTACTAAGGTCTGAGTCTCTCCTCCTCTCATTATCTTGGAATTATTGGAAGGAACAGGGAATTTCAGAAATGTATGTTTTACAAAGCCCTGATTCACAGGTTTTGTCTTTCAAACAAATAGTGAACCTCTGTTATAAATCGGTGTTTGGACTCCTGTTTCAATTGGGGGCTCCCTTTTCAACGCTTTCTCATTCCCTGCAAATCTGGGCACTTACCTGGTGACATCCAGGCTTCTCTCTGGGTATGGATAATGACCAGGTCTTCATAATCTTGACACCCTGTTTATGTTATAGAAATTGTGAAGGAATAATCATAATATTTGTATTTCTGGATTTGGCTATACTTGAGCTGGACTGCAAAGACTTCATAATCAGGTGAGCCAGTAAGTTCCTTTTTGTATAAATGAGCTGAATTTGGTTTCTCCCTTACAACCCAAGAGTCTTGGCTAATACCAGTTCCTTGTCTCAGGGATCATCCATCTTCCCTGCCTAAAATGCAGTGCTCAATCTGACCCCTTGTGCAATTTAAAAAATGCATATTGAATGAGCACTACATTGGGGATATAGACAATATGAGATTTTTAAAGTCCAAGTATGTACGTCTATAACTTTTTCTTCCCATAGTCATTTATCAAAGTATGAGAGACCAGTGGAGGATGGAAAGGTCTATTTTTGAATTATCAGTGAGCAAAGATACAACTTAAAGGACTAAAAAGAAACAGGCCAAGTATCTGAATAATTCACTAACTGAATAATTAGCCTGAATGGTTAGCATTACCAGAAATTCCACTCCTCAGGATCCCTTTGTTCAGCCAATAGCTACAATCTGTCTTGTTTCATTACATCAGACTTTTAATGAGAGGAAAGGAGGAAACAAAAAAGACACTCATTTGTTAGAGCCTTACTGTGTGTGACATGAGGCTGGGCAGCAAGGCTGGTCTTATAGGGACAACCTGTGCAGTCCCAGAGGGTCCCATGTTTTAAGGGACCTGTATTTGGTTTACTGTTTTACCATTACAGCTTGTTTAAATACATTCCTAGTTCATTTATGTTTCATTGTAGTTGCTTCTGCAGCCTCTCTTTAGGAATGAGTGAATATGACATGAAGTTTCATGAAGTTCTTAAGAATTTTGGAACGAGGGCCCTGCATTTTTAACTTTACATGGCCTGGGAAGTGTCCAGCTGGCCTCACTGGACAGTTTGTTTTCTCTCCATTATATCCTCGTATAGTCCCAGGACATGGGGCACTACTCTATCTTTCCAGAAACAGGTCTTAGGTTAAGTGACCAGCCCAAGGTCACACTGCAGAGCCAGAATTTGGGCTCGGGTCTGTCTGAATTTTCCTCTGGTTCTTCTGTTTAAACACTAGACCTAGGATAGGATGTGTCATTGAACTGGAAACTGCTCCAAGCTTTTTACTCATTTACTGAGCCAGTAATTTCTGAGCGCCTGATGTTAGTCCAGCACTTTGCATGTATTTATTCATTCAAAAGTAAATATTCACTGAGCTCCTGTTCTGGCCCAGGACCTGTTTGAGGCTTTAAGAATATGACAAGGAATAAACCAGGCAAGATCTCAGCTTTTGTGGAAGTCATGGGTGTGTGTGCATGTGTGTGTGTGTGTGTGTGCATGTGTGTGTGTGTATGTTTTGGGGTGTGGTTGATTGAAAGGGAGCAGAAACAAGGAGAGTTTACAATAAATCAGTTAACAAACAAACTGGGTAATTTAGAATGTGGTGAGTACAGTTAAAGGAATATATAGCCTGTTTGACTCAGGTCAGGTAAGCCAGAAAACCCATTGCAAGAAGTGGATATTGATACTGAGGCCCAAAGAATTCTGTCACTGGGGAAATCAACTTGAGTAACTTTTAGGTAGAATCAATGGCAGATGAAAAGGCCCTTGGTACTGCAAATAAGTTAGCATGTTGCACTGAACCTCACCATTGCTTTCGGAGACAGGGACTGTGTAATCTGCATTTTACAGATGAGTCATGGGAAGGAAAAGAAATTCACCAGGGTCTCATTTGTTGGGAGACTAAGAAGTAAATTCTATTTTCAAAGCTGATATAATTGATTACTCCCTGGAGCAATAGGCTGATGGAAGAATTTGTTTAGATGGTGACAGCCTCAGGACAGACAGACACATGATTCTGAATTGAGATGTCTGACCATATAAATGTTTAGGGCAAATTTGTGTCATACTTTTTGATTTTCTATTTTTCTGCAGTACAATGTGTACCCCAGGGACCCACGAATCCTCATGGAAGGTTGTAGTTTGATTTGGGGTGAGAGGTATGCATGAGATAAAGATGTATCCAGTTCGGTATTTCATCTCACCTCCACTCAGTTGCTCGGACCTTGGATTTAGGAGTTCCTGTGTCCTGGGAGGTGAGGATCTTGGCTCCAACAGGACGGCAAAGTCAGCCTGGAGCTACCACACATGAGTACGGTGAGCAGTGAGATCCTCATGCCAACCAGCACTGATGGAGGGGGAGGGGCCACTGTCATCTCAGATTTGGGCCACACCCTTGGAAAACCCTGCCTCAGGTACTAAATGCATAGAAAAGTAAGGTAGGCTGCTGATAGAGACTCTACTTCCACTTTTAACCAGAATAGAAACTATCACCAAAATACCATCCTGTTTTAGGTCTCATAGAGGAAACTTGTGCATTCATTGCTTTGCCTGAAATTACTTTAGCAGGATTTAAAAACTGGTAATAATAATAACTTTGGATATTTAAATATCAGACACATTCACTTAAATGGTGAATATTAACAATCATCATATAAGATACTAAAATGATTTAGGCTTTTATCTATACTTACGATATAGTTGAATGCACTTAAATTTGCTTTTTATGTGTGTTTCAAAGCATGAATTTCAGTGCATTATAGTCAATTATTGGGTCAGATCATTGCTTTATTGCTTTTGGTTATGAGAATAACTATTCATGCTTTATTCATGCTTTATTAAGTAAAGCATGAATAAAATGTGATTTTAAAAGTAAGTTATAGAGATCTACATATCATAAAGCTAGAGTGAACATATAAAAATAGCTAATTTTGATAGTTTAAGCAAAGTCATCATATTTAATATTTTAAATCACTAGACTGGATAAGTGACAATTGCCCAAAGAATGGTCACTTCTAATTTTTTAGATAATGAAAGTAAAAAGAGAAGCTGTGAAAGTTACACACCAAGACAGTCCAGCAGGGAGCATTTGATCTTTTCAGCTATTGTTCTTGGGTGGGCATTAATTAAAATGTCCTTTATTAAACATTAAATGTATCTGCAAATTTGTGGTCCAGTTTGGATTTTTTTAAAGACAGAGAATTGTTTGTGTCTAAACAAATTCCCAGTTTGATTATATTTCATTAGAGTTCCACCTGTGAATGACTGAACATTTCATGAAGTTGTCCTATAGATGGGATCCTCTTAACATTTATAAATCTTTTGAAGCAGGGGATGAAGACTGACTGTCAAGAAGTGATTTTAATAGTGTGTGCCTCTTTTATAATTCTATTCCTCCATTAGTGTGTCATTATTATTATTAGAAGGCGTGCTTTGCCTTCTAATGGTGTGTGGTCAATGCTGACACGGAATTCAAAACTTACCCCTTAGTGAAAGTACGTGGGCCCTTGTATTCAGTCCATGCTGGCCAATTTAAGAGTGATGTTTTCAAGTCCACTGCAATCCTGCTATTTCCCCTCATGTCTATCTCATCTGGTGCCATCTCTAACTTTAAGGACTCTTTCTTTACTGTAGCTTATGCATTGAGATGTGATCCCACTCTTTATTCCACGTTGATAATCTCACAATGAACTTTTTTTGCAATTTCCCACTAGCCATACAAACTAAGAGTCAAGTAATTAGACCTCTTTTGGCTACAATCATGGGCTTACACCACACTTGACTGGTGTATGTGAAGTCTGTAACTGCTCAGATGGTGAGAAATGCCTACCTCCTGGTTTTCGATGGAGGAGGAGGCTCTCTCGCAGCTCACCCAGGCCCCAGATACTGCAGAGGAAAGGAAATCTGTGAAAAGTGTCCCTAGCTCATCCCTCTGCAGAGAGCACAGGAGCACTCTGGACTAGTTCTCTGGCAGATGCCAGAGAGCTTTGCTGAGCTTGCGCAGTTAACCACTTTGGGAAGCAAATCGGCAACAGCAACAAATTGGGTCAAGCATAATTTGCCCGTGTATTTCTTACGTTGCTTTCTTTTGTTTACCATAAAAATGAGGAAAACGCGAAATAAAAATTGAAGACTCTTTTCATGAGCATTTAAAGACACGCCTGGTCTCTTTTTGCACAGGCTTTAAATGCTGCTGTCAGCAACCTCTGTCACAGTTCTAGAATACCTGCAGGCTTCTTGCCGTAGCTGAATGCCTGAGCTCATTCTCTTCCCAGGATCCCAAACTCAGTGTTAGTTATTCTCAGAGTGGTTTTTTTCCCATGAATTCTGCGTGGGAGAGTGCTGGCGTAGCCACTTGGCGTCAGATAAAGGTCGTCTCTTGTTGGTGTCCACATGCTGATAGTACCCACATGCTTTATGCTCCACAAACAGTTTTCTCTGATTAAATCATGTTTATTTTGTTTTGCAAATTAATGTACAGGTGGGGGCCCTGTGGGTAAAGCACCCCCATCCCAGGAAATGCAGAGGTTTGTGTTCTAGGTCAGTGGACAATAACTTTCCTTTGCCATGTCTGGCAGACAACTTTTGTTGGAGGTTGTTGAACACTGACATGCTTAGTAACTTGAAGAAGAGAAGGAGCAGTCAGTTATCTGCAGTCTTGGTGTCGCTTAGCAAAGCCTTTGCTCAGAGTGGCCATCTTGAATTGATTGCTCCAGTGACATAAGTCAGCAGTTAGCAGTGAGCCCCATGCCAGTCCTGCATGCCAGCAGATGGCTCCAAATGAGGTCATTGTTTTGACAGTTTCACAAAAGAGCCCCAAACAGCCTGAACAAAACCTCACACATGCTGGATCATCCAGAACAGTTGTGAGATGAAAAATGAACTCAGACCAAAACTTTTGGGAATAGGAGACCACACTGGAGATTCCTCTGTGACTGCTCTCATCTGTGGACTCCCTCGGAGAGGCTGGAGAAGACTGGCTTCATTGGCTTCCTCACCTCTCCTCTGCCCTGGGTACTGGGACTACTTGGGTGGCAGTGGTGATCTTATTAGGGAGAAGACAATTTTTTTCAAACCTCAGTGATTTCAAATTCCATTCAGAAGCTTCTTGGCAATCTGGATGATGATATTCTTGTAATACTCCATGTTTTCCACCAATTCCAAGGGTATATGTGTAGTAAGTCATGTGACCTCAGAGTAACATTAGAAATTAACAGAATTAGACCATCCACTGAGACCATTTTATCATTTTATCATTGGGGATTTGCATAGGCATATGTCTTTCTGGGCTCTTTGTGAAAGCTGACCACTCTGTCTTTCCTTTAAGAGTATGTTCCACCACTGTATAGTCCCTGAAGGGAACACTTGGGTCCTGAGTGCTGACCCAACTCAGCTGAGCCCCTGGTGCTCATTCCTGGAAGAAGGGGTCTCCCAATTTTTGTGCTCCTTGGAACTCTAATCAATAGTGGTCAATTTTCTTCCTTTTTCGTGATACCATAGGAAGTGCTGTGGGTTGGAAGTGTGTTTTCTCGGGTTCTAATTCTGGAAACTCACAAAGGCAGAAATCTCATCCTTGACATTAGTATTAGTTTCCTAGGGCGGGTGTGACAAGGTTCCATATAGTGTGAGGCTTAAAACAGCTACATTCAGTTCTTTGAGAGTGACTTGGTCCCATCGGTGACCTTGCTGACTACAGTCCTAGAGCACCTTCATTCTTATAGGGATAAAGATCGACACAGTCAGGCATGGTGGCACATGCCTGTAACCCTAGCACTTGGAAGGTGGAGAAAGATTGCAAATTTGAGGCTAGCTTGTACTACCTAATTGGAACTTGTCTCAAAAAACCAAAACAACCAACCAAACAAACAAACAAACAAGTTAGCACAGGAGGGACTTAAATTTTAAAAGCAGATTTCAAGTCATTTTCACTCTGCAAACTGGACCATGCTGGAGAAGTGAATCTTAAATGGAAAACCATTAAACACCTAGGTCCTCTGACTCATGCATGGCCTTTCATTAGAGGCATCCACAAAACATTCTATAAGTTGTATAAACGGTTTTGATTTCCCTCCTTGGAACTGAGAGTTTAAAGAAAATCTCTAGGAATTTAGAGAGATCTGCTAAGATGAGTACGCCCATGGACATCCTGGACAGCAGACTTGGCCTGCTGTACAATGCCCACAGAAGTCAGAAATACATGTTATTGACAGGTGATTAAAGCCCAGCAGCACCATCACACTGATCCCCAGGAACATCTCTGCTTTTTTACTCCACGTGGCATGTTTTTCTCTAGTTCTTTGTGTTCTCTTTCACAGCTTGAGGAGTGGAAAGTGTCATTCTAAATTCTTACAATGATGTCATCTTTTGCAGTTGGTTTGTATACCCTCTCTCTTCAGCATTGCATGTCTTTTCATGATGCTTCATTCATTCTGGAAACTACTTCCCAGGGTGCATGTGGGCCAGACATGAATGTGTTAGGTAGCAGTTGCACAAAGAGGAGGAATACATAGACCCTGTCTTCATGGAGCTGACACGTACAGGTGATGTGTCATAGCACAACATGCCAAGTACAAGGATGGAGTCAAGACCGGCCATGAAAGGAGCCAGCCTAGAGCTCAAGGAGACTTCCAGTAGGAGATGACGAATGACTTAAGGGGAAAGAGAGGGTTTCACTGAGTTTGTTAGAATGTGTGGCAAGGGAGAAATGATCAAAGCCAAGGGAGCAGAGAAAGCTGTGTCTGTGTGAAGCTCTACGCTGTTGGAGCTGCCTCTGATACTTGATCCAGTAGCTGAAGGCAGGGACAGCCATCAGAATTTGCCATCTTCTATAGTTTCTGCTTCTGAAAGGTTAAAGTCTGTCTGAGAGGTCACTGTAGAGAGGATGCTAGGCTGGTCCTCACCCCGGGGTGTTCAGCTCCCAACTTCTCCAAAGCTTGTGTTGCAGTAGATTAAAATGCATGGGCGACAATCAAAATGCTAACAGTGTACTTTACTGAACACAATCCTAAAATGCGTACCGAACCAGAGGAGAGCCAGAATAACAAAAATGATTTTATTTTTTAAATGTATATTTATTTTTTAAAATTAAGTTTATTGGCACATTTTAGATATATATTCATATATTTAGAAACATATGATGGTAACAGTCATCGCAGGAAATTGTACCTGTTCACAATACACCTCAATTCTTTCCTGTTTTCCTCTTCCCTCCCCTCCCTCCTGCTAGTCTTCCTCTCCTTATTTACAAAGCTTTGGTTCCATTTTCCCACCTGTTCCTTTTGTCCCTTTCCCCTCCCTCCCTATCCCCGCCTACCTACCTAGTTCCCCTTCCCTTTTAAACATTTTCTTGCTATTGCACAATATCTAGTATACATTTTATTTGTGTTTTCCACTTCTCACACCAGAGAAACAACAATGGTATTTGAACACATGTGTCTGATTTATTGCACTTCAGAGTATATATGATCTCAAGGTGCATCCATTTACCTAGAAATATCTCAGGTTTATTCTTCTTTATTCTTCTCCATTATGTAAAAACTAAAAACAAAAACACTTCAAAAAAACTAAGACCTCACATCTTCTTTATCATCAGTTGATGGGCATTTAGGGTATTTCCAAGATTTTTAGCTATAAAAATTGCATGGCTACAAACATGAGTATATATATATCTCTGTGGTATAATGCTTTTAATTTTTTCAGAAAGATATCAAGAAGGGGAAGAGCTGGATCAAATGGAACTTCTAGTTTTAGGTGTTTTGTTTTTGCTTTTGCTTTTGTTTTTTTGAGACATGGTCTTGCCATGCAGCCCCGCCTGGCCTTGAGCTCTCTCCATAGCCCCAGGCTGGCCTTGAACTCATGGCTATTGTCCTGCCTTAGATTCTGGAGTAATCTCTGGAATTACAGGCATGTGCCACCACACCCAGACAGTTTTAATTTTTGGAAGAATCCCCACAGTGACTTCCACAGTGGTTGTAGCAGTCTGCATGTCCACCAACAGTGCAGAAGGGTTCCTTTTCCCCCACAGCACTTCCAGCCTTTGTTATAGGTTGTTTTCTTGATACTAGCCATTCTTTCTGGAGTGAGATGGAATCTTTCTGGAGTGAAATTCCATTTCACAATGGAATTGTTTTCATTTGCTTTTCTTGAATGACAAGTAATGTGAGCATTTTTTCATATATTTATTTGCCATTTCTACTTATTTCATCTGAGAAGTGGGTATTCATTTCAGTTGCCCATTTTTGGATTGGGTCCTTAAGTTTGGGAGGTCTGATTCTTTTGAGTTCTTTATATATTCTAGATATTACTCCTTCATCTGAGGAACAGCTGGCAAAGTTTTTCCCCCACTTTGTGGGTTATCTCTTCACTCTGTTCATGATTCTTTTGCTGTTAAAAGCTTTTAATGAGATCCCAGTTCTTAATTCTTTGTGGCATTTCCTATGTAATTGGGGTTTTGTTCATAAAGTCTTTGCCTACACCTCTGTCTTCAAGAGCTTTGTTCAATCTTCCAGCAGATTTAGTGTTTCTGTTTTAATATTTAGATTTTTGATTCATTTTGATTTTAGTTTAGTGCATGGTGATATGGGTCTTGTTTTAGTCTTTGGCATATGGAAAGACAGTTTTTTCTAGAACCACTTATTAAAGAGACTGCTTTTCTTCCAGTGAAGGTGTTGGGCCTCTTTGTCAAAAATAAGGTAGTTAATGTTTTTGGAATTGTTCCTGGATCTTTTAATCTGTTCCATTGATCCTTGGGTTTTTTTCCCCTAATACCATGTTGTTTTTATCACTGTAGCTTTGTAGTATAATTTCAAGCCAGGGATTGTGATGCCTCTGTCTTGCCTTTGTTCCCCTGAATTGCTTTTGCTGGTGTAGGTCTCTTCTGTTGCAAAAGAATTTTAGGATTGTTTTCTCTAATTCTGTGAGATATGCTATTTCTGTTTTGACTGGAATTTAATTAAATCTATGTAACAATTTTGGGAGTATGGCCATTTTTACTATATTGGTCCTTCCTATCCAAGAGCAAGGGATATCTTTCTTTCATTTTTTGATAGTCTTCTCAGTCTCTTTTTTCAGAGTACTGTAGTTACAATGTGAAGGTCTTGTACTTTCTTCATGAGATTGATTCCTAAGTATTTCCTTTTTTTTGGGATGCTATTGTGAAAGGTGTGATTTCCCTAATTTCTCTCTTAATGAGTTTGTTATTAGTGTACAGGAATATTACTGGTTTTTGAGTTGATTTTGAGTGAGAAGCAGAAAGTAAATAAGGACCAAAATGTAGAGTAGATATGGTGAAATGGGAAGAAAATGTTCAAATGAGAAGGGAAACGAGGGAGGTAGGAAGAGATAAGGAAGAAAGGAAAAGGAAAAAATAAAAAATAGAAAAATGAGAACAAAGCTTTTGTAAGTAATGAGGGGAGGAGGGGATGAAGGGAGGAGAGGGGAAGAGGAAAAAACGAGTTAAGACGTGTTGTGTACAGGTACAAATTCTATATGATGTATGTTACCATTATGTGTATCTAAAATATACCAATAAAATTAGTTTTTTTAAGAAAAGTTCTTTGTAGAGAGCAATGAAAAGAAAATGATGGAGAAACTCAGCTCTAGGAATCTGAACGTATCACTGTGCAGAGACTTGTTTGTCACTGATGTGTGCCCTAGGGGATCCAGGGTAGCAGATGGCAAAGTCAGTATTCTTTCTTAATTAATCTATTTTAAATGGCTAGTTTATTAATTAGCTATTATTTGCAGAGTGTGTTTGTGGTTGGCAGAGCCAGAGACATTTCTGTAACTTTGCTCCTTCTGTAGATTTCTGGCCTGAGCAAAAGGCCCACTTGTCAGGTTTTCATTCTTGGTGACTACACTCATTTTATACCTAGGCACTCTCATGCTTCAAACTGGAGCAACTAGCGTAGGTATTTAAAATCTTTAACCTAGTGATTTTATTTGGGAGAACTCAGGGTAGAGTTCTGGTGAAATATTGTCATGAAAAATTAATGTTGAAAGAGATTACTTCATTTCAAGTTGTTTTTTTCTTTGAAAAGTGACAATTTATTAAGGTGGGGCTAAGAGCCAGCATTTTTCCAGAAAGGGTTGGTGGTTTTTTTTCAAATTTCATTTTCACATCACTGAATTAAATTTCAACAGCCAGCCGATAGCTTTAAATTAAATAATGTTTTTCAGTGGGATGGACAACATGTTGGGAGGGCACAGAAAGAAATTTTCATGAGTGTGACGTATAAGCTCACCTGGCTACCTTCAGCAGATTCCTACTTGTAGGAATCTTCCTCATGTGTAAAAACAGTTACATTATTTAAGTCATTGTACTACTATTGGCCCCACTCTATAGGTAAACAAAACTGAGGCTCACAAGTCTAACCAGCAGGAGTGTCTGGTGAGTTTCAAGCCAGGATGCTAACCTCAGTCTTTCTAGTTGCAAAGTCCACGCACTGCTCACTGCATTCCGCAGTCTCTAAGTGTATTCATGGAATTTAGAGATGGCAAGACTGCAATCTAATTAATTTATTTACAATTTCTTGCCACTGTACAAAACTACTTTCAGGCTGCAGTATTTTAATGAAGGGACATGGAACACCATGGTCCAGGCTCCTGCTGCCAGAAGAGTGCACTCTGGAAGGCCCAAGAGAAGATTTTACTTCAAATGTTTCTCTATTCTGATCCTCTTGGCATTTGAGACTAATAGCTTTTAAATGACAGTAGATTTGAGCATAAACCAAGAATGCTATTTTAACTATTATTCAGCATTTCTGCTAACGTCCTGTAGACTATGGCAGCTCCTGGGAAGAATAATTTTAAATAAATTAAGCTCAAAGACCAAAACTTTGCAGATTTCTCTCTAGTGTGTGCATAGTGGGAAATCCCAGATTTATTGGTGGTTTGACTGGGCCCCGGTCACTGATGCTGAGTATGGACACATCATTGACATCTTAAAAAGTTGACTTTCTAAACGATGTTCTTCATTGATCACTCCTTCAAGTTCAGTGGTGTGAGATGAAAAAGGTGTGCATGTGTGTAGTTTAAAGTTCAGCCAGGGAAGCATACCCACGGCCTGCGTATTCACAGATTTCAGCTCTGACCTCAGGGCAGAGTCCTTACTTACACAGGGTTCTGGATCAGTCTGAACTTGGCTAAGAAAATGGAGCCATTTTCTTATTATTCTGGAAATAAAAGAGCTTGATCTAGGCTTAGGGATTAGGTGAGTATTACAAGAGTTGGTCCAGAGGTGACTGCAGGACACCAAGGAATCTGCAGTCACAAGGTTGAGAACATGGACACTGAAGAGTTCACATGCAAAAGCTGCCAAGAAAACGCCTGTGGTTCTCAAATATTTCTAAAACACTCTGTCCAGCTGACTGTCTCCAGAAGCACAATAGGTGGGTAATTCACAGGGTCTAGTTGAGAAAGTTCTGCAGACCCTGCATGTGCTATTATGGAGCATGGCCTCTGCTCCTGGTCCACAGTGCTGGTATCTCTGGAAAACTCTGACATGAAACCACATGGAGCAAAGAATTCTGGGAAGCACATTTTCCTAAATCTTAGTGAAGAGGTTGATACGATGTTGATCTGGGTGGTTGTCACATTGGCCCTTTATGCTATTGCTCTTTTTAGTGCATCTGTTACAGACAAGATTGACACAGAGACAGCAGGCCTAAGAGCATTCATTACACATTTTTATTGTCTGTTTTTGGTGCTGCAGCTTTCCCTGAAAACTTTTGTTGCTCTGCTTTCTCTCAATTCCGCAACCTGGAGGTTTGTATCTACTTGCCTGGGAACTTACTTATCTCCTAGATAAGGGCTGATGTGCTAAGAGGTTACTCATTGGGATGAACCTTAGCATCATTCTAGGAGAATGACCAATTCACTGCATTATATAGCACCGGTCACATGGAAGTTCCCCTGGAAAGGTCAGTTCCTTTCTTGATTATGATAGTTGGTATTTTGGTCCATCTATTCACCACTCACTCTCCTATACAGGGAGCATAGCAGCTCCATGCACCTTGGGAACTATTTTTCTCCCTTTCCTGTTGCATACTCATGTGCCAGGTGGTTTGGATGGGTTGACCTTCATTTTGCTCCTTTTGCTCTACCCCTGTAATGGCTCCAGGGGAGACTGAATGACCTGGGCTTGTTACCTATCCTTTTGGGTGTAGTATGTGGCTGAGAGAGGAATATATAATTCAGATAAGCGTGAGAAAAGTCACACATGGAATCTGGGTGGTAAGTGGGGAAAGGGAGTTTTTAGTAGGTGAGTGGGTAGAATGTAAAAGTAGAGGTCTTGAGGCCTCTGTGTCTCCAAGAGTAGAGAACTTCCCTGAAATGAAAGGGTCACACAAAAAGCAGAGCCTAGGCATGGATAAAGGGCTGTAACTTTGTGGCTCTCTAGTTTCAGTTGAGTCTTAAGGCTTCTGGTCAATAATACTCAAATTAGATCTTCATTGTTTCTTACTAGTTTTGTTTTTGTCTTTTTTTTTTTTAAAGAAAACCTAACTGTGATTTATTTTTTCCTTTTAATTAGTATATGTATCCATATAATAATAAATACCATTGTCACTGACAATTGGTACATATACACATTGCACCTTGAACATTTTTACTTCCCCATCTCCTCTTTCCCTCCAGTCTCCTCCCATCCTTCAAACCCCAGAGTTCTGAAACCAAAGGCAAAAGATTCTTAGAAAACTAAAGAGAGTAATTTAGATCAAGGGTAGTATACCTGCAAGCTGCCTCAGCACAAAGGGCAGAGGTGTGTTTAGGAGCTGATTTAGACCCAGAGGACCAGAACCATGCATCTCCCATCATCCTGCATCTTTTCAGAATCTTCCCAAAATCTATACTTAAAAGCCTTTAACTACCTCGTAGGTTTGTTTTAATAAAACTGGATCTACTTCAAGTCTTGGAATTTGAAAGAAGTGAAGCATTATATTCAATAATTGGCTTTAATAATTAACAGTACAAGAACATGCCTAGAAATAACTCTACATTTGGGAAGATAGTGCTGAAAATTCGCTATGTTTAGATAGTTTTATGTGATTAAAAATATGAATCGTTACTAATATTTTATATATCATTTGAAGTAAAGTGTTTAATTATAGTATAGCAGGCCTAGTGATTTTACCTGCCAATATAGTCATCATTTATTATGGTGTTTCTATTAAAATTTTGATGGCAATTAACCAGCCTAAAAAAATGCTTTGAATACATTTTAGGATTTGGGAATTACTTGTTTTTTGAGTTTGACATTTGTTATCACAGAGGACTCTTACTCTATGCATGCTGTGCACTGAATAATTTAAGTTCAATGTTTGAGGAAAACCAGAGACAAGTCAAAATGAGCATGCTTTTGAGATGTGATAATAGAAGTCTAGTGTCTAGCTTAGGAGGGAAGGCCTTGCTGTGCTGGTCAGACCACAGAGAACACCTGGGGTGTGGTTAATGGCAGGGCCATATCATAAGTAGGAGCTCTGCTAGAGGACCATTTGTAAAGATATTGTTAAATTGAAGTGGTCAGGGAAAACTGGTGGGATATTGGGTCATAGGAAATCCTAAAAGACCCAAGGATGTTTAGTGTGGACAGTGTCATCCAGTGGAGGATGAGGCCCCTTCCTCATCATCTGTCTAAGGGCAGAACAAAGTCAGTGAAAGAAACAGGGAAGAACTCAACTGGCAGAGCAGTTACGTGGGGCAACTCTGGCATTAGATGCTTCACTCTGTATGATGCTTAACAAATGTGTGGCCCTAAGAAGATTCCTCACGTGTTTATTAGGACAGTGAAAGTTGTGGCATACTAGATGGTTATGGGGTAACTGAGATGAATGCAAAAGCTTTCAAGAGCACAGCATACAGCAGGCCAAGAGAATGATGCTCCCATAGCCCAGACAGAAGAGGCACACATGCCCAATTAGTCATTTTTCACTGAATGAATTAATTCATGAAGGAAAGAAATGAATGAATCACCCCTAAGATCTCACCTCTTGAAGTCTGGTGTCTCATTTAAAACAGTTTTCTCTTTGGCACAGAGAAACTCTATTTTTATGACTTTAAATGTGTACACGCATACACATAAAGACACATATAGATACATGTCTACCAAAGGTAAAAAGCAAATCAAAACAAAACAAAACAAAATCACCCATTACCTCATCTACCAGAAATATCCGTGACTGTCATTTTCCTTGATGTTTTTTTCCTCAAATATTAGTTTACATAATTCAGTCACTCTAAGCACAGATTTTGTATCTCATGTAAGTTTTCAATGTTTGGCTCAACATTACATGGTAACTAATTGCTTTTTGAGATGCTTTGTAGTGTTTATTCATTTACCTCTTTGATTATGTACCCTCCTGAGCATCTATACTGTGTGAAAGGCTAGAAATACAGAGGAATGGAGACTTTCCTTGTCCTCCATTTGCCAACACAGGTGGTGGATGCTGGGTTTGTAAGAGTGAACAACTGAATGTTAAATAATTACAAACCCCTGTCTTTACCATCTTCATTGAAACTCTCACTCGAAATGTGTGTAATCAATAGTTACCATGTGTCTCTTTTTACCCTGGAACTAGAAAATCTTCCCCAAATAACTAGTTCCTCTGCCTTCAACAATGCTTGTCTCTCCACCCGGATTGCTAAGAGCTGGCAACGCACGCACTGAGCTACTAGACATGTTCCCAGACGATGCTTAATTAAATCCTTTAATTATTAGCCACTCACTACATTTGCATCATTCCCTAGTGTTTAGTGCCAGAATCACTTAGGGGAAGAAGCCAGCAGCTATCTGCTCAAATTACTGCCTCAATTAGAGTTTTATCAGATTCAGGAAAGTTGGAATTCTGGAAATATTCTTTTTTTTAAAAAGAAAAAAACTTCACTAGAATTTAGCTTTCTATTCAGCAGTTTCTTAAGCTTTGATAATACCCTTGTCCAAACTGACAAGATTTCAGGTTAGACCCAAATATATCAGCTTGCTCAAACTTGTTGATGAGAGTGGGACTGGAAAACAATACTTTATAGATTCACTTACAGATGCAAACTGTGTGTTGGAATCTCTTGTCTTTGTGTTTGTGTGGGGCAGGAGGATTCAAGCTGCAATGGTAGTAATGGAAGAAAAGAGAGTCAAAAAATCTGAAATTGAATTTGTTGTTCATGGGTTGGCTAATGGCCTTGTCATTTTCCTTGTCTGGTCTTCAGATTTCTCATCTCTAAAATAGACCTGGCTCCCCAAGGTGGTGCAAAAGTTAAAAGAGACAGTGCCTTTTAAAATATAAAAAGCAATGGAAATGGAAGAGCCATTGGCAACAAGTATGGAGGCCAGGAAGGGCCAAGAAACTTCTGTACATCTTTTTTGAGAAGTGGATACAATGCCAATGAACCCTGTTTCTCACCCTACTTTTCAAACATATTCTATCCTTGGAAGGTAGATGTGGGAATGGGAGAAAGAACTAGTGTCAAAATGAGGAAACATCCTAGAAGTGTCTAGAAGACCAGGTGCCTTCCAGTGCTCATTTCTTATCTGCTTTCCTGTCTCCGATACATGTTTTAAAGCATAAATCAAAGTGAGGCCTGTTTGTCCTGATGTTCCATCCTCTTTCTCCCCATGAGAAACCAGAGCTCGGGCTGCATTTGTACCCTTCTGAAGTGTCTGCCATGCTCCTTCCCTGTTGGTATTCTCAGAGCCCCTTGGAGTCTCAACAATGGCAGCAGACAGGTGAAATAAAAGTTACTTCATGCAAGCAGAGAAAATATTCAGCAATGTCAAGCACGGACCTGCTGCCCAAAAATGATTTTTAAATAACGAATTTCACCTAACATCACTTCCTTTGATGTTCTTCTCTCTGAAACCTTTCTTGGTCATTGTATCTAAAGTGGGCAACTCCCTTTTTCTCCCTTGACTAACACCTTGGCCTTCTAGCGTCTCTCCTTGATTTAAGTTCTCTTCTCAGTACTTCATCTTACATTAGAGAAGATGTTTAATGTATTTACTTATTGCTTAGTTTTTTCCCCTTCCCCTTGTTCTAGAAGGAGCATAGCAAACCTAGAGTTCGCTGTGTTCTCTGCTCTGCCCCCAGACCCAGCACAGACCTGGAATATGGGGGGTACTCATAATATTCATTGATTAAATAAATGAATGTGAAAAACTTCTAGACTGTTCCAAAGGTTTTAGGTGATGGAGTCTGCCTTAAAGACTATTTATATAACATATTTAGTTGGGGTTGATTGTTCTTTGGATGGATGAAGAGGGAGCATTTGCTTAGACTTGTAACTTGTTCTAAACCTGACTTAGAAAAATGGCTTGTTTATTCTACAGACATTTCATGGATGCAGCTTATGTGTTGGGCATTGTGCTGAGCACTTAGGATTAAAAAAACATTGAATAGCACGTATCTCTGCTCCCAGATGAGTGAGTGGAACAGGGAAGTAAGATGGTTATTAGAGCAGAATGGTGATGATGATGGAGGTTGTTCAGGCTGCTGAAGGAGTCTGGAAAGGGAATTAAATTACTTACCTGGAGTTGGGAGAGGGCTTTAAGGAAGGAACAGAGAAGAACTGAAGAGATCCCAGGTTAAGAGAAGAATGTACAAGGCGAGACATCACTGAAGAGCTGAACTGCTGTACGCAGCTATATAGTTTACACTGCACGACTTGTTTGTGTCAGGCAAGCGTTCACATTGTGATCTGTGTGCAGCATGGTGGCTCTGTGAGAGGACGATGCAGTACAGAGAAGAAGGAAAACTGCTGCAGAGGGATGGAAGGTGGATATAATGGAAGTGAGGGAATTAGCCAGAGCAGTCACTCTGGGAAGTAAGGGTGTCAGAACACGAAGGGCTTTGTAAGCAAGTTGAGTTTAAAGTCTATTCTCTTGGCCACTGAAAGCTAATGGGACCAAGCCAGAGACAAAAAAGCTCAAAGAACACAGCCGTGGGGTAGTGGGAGATGGGTGAAACCTGGGAACATTCCCAAGCTGAAGGGGTGCTGTGGGGAAGTGGCAGGCTTTCGAAAGACACTAAGAAACAAGGCAGGTGAGAGCCTCATGCCTCACTCAGCCCATCAAAGGCGTGCTGTGGTTCAGGCTCAGCTCTGTAGCTCTCTGTCTCCTACTCAGAATGTGTTTTCAGCAACACGCTTCCTGAGCACCTCACTTCCTTTCAGCACAGAATCACCCCTGAATATGCTGAGAATGTGACCTCATCACGTCCATCTGGCCTGGCAGGTGCCTCTCTCTAAGTCTGGGCTGCAAATGCATCAAAGGACACAGACTTGGCCCTTGTCATTTTCATAGGGCATGTTTTTGGCAGCTCGTTCAATAGAAAGTCATTGAATAGATGTGCCATATTCTTGTAGAAAAGCCAGATTTGTAGATAAACTTGGACAGATGATGCCTCATCATTGGAACATCAGAGCTCCTAAGGAAATTGATTGAATTTAACTCTCTCTCTCCTGCCTTCCCACATAGCTGTGTAGGAATTGATTCTATAGAATTTTGTACTCACATTAAAGAAATATTTCCCTTGATGCTTTTTCTTTTAATCATTTATCTTCAGCTTGAACTCAAATTTATATGTACTTAAAAGAAACACTATGCCAGTTGGTAAGAGAAAGCAAAACCTTGACAAGACAGAATTGTTTTCCAATTAAAGTGTGTCACGTGACTCCATTCTTTCCAGTCCTTAACTCTTACATCTCCTCTTATAAAGAGATCTTGAAAATTGATATAGATCTTGAAAACTGAAAGAAAAGGGATGGGAGTATGAGTCAATGAAAAGGCATGGCTGTCCTAGTGTAGGCAGTTGGTTTTGACAGGACTTGCCAAAGTGCGTTGGACCACTGCCCCAGCCTCCTCGCCAAGAGGCAGCAGAGATGGAGGCAGGTTATACATATGGTTGTGGATGTGACTCCCTGTGACCAAGAAGAGAGAGTGATATGCCTGCTGGGGCCTGGTGAAGTTGATTCCCATCCTCTCTTCCTATTTCACAGGTAGGGAAGACAGATGGGTATGCAGAATGTTCCTGATGGTAATGCAGGATGCAGGGGTGCCCAGTGGCAGCCCTGCGAGCTAGGTCTGACTCATTCTGTGCAATGGTCTCTTTGCAGCCTCTGAAAATGATAGCAAAAACTCAACCCTACCCTGCCAAGTTCTAGTACTGAAAATCATTCTTTCGCTACTCTCCTCCCATGCATGTGTTTGGAGCTCTCTGTTCAGGTCTAGCCTCATAATTTATTGCACTTATCTTGGAGAATTTGTCTTCTCCTGCCTAATATGCTATCACATTAGGTCCATTTGGGGGGTCCTTGCCATGTGCTTCATCACCATGTGACTCCTCAAGGCTGCAGCTGTGTTCATGAGGCAGAAATGCTAAATAACCATGATATGAAACCTGCACTTCACAGGGAGACTTTAGAGTGTTAGCCCCCCAAGTTCTTGAGGTGTTCTTTCCCTATGAACCTCAGCTTGCAACATTGTCACCATAATTTTCTTCCCATTGAAATAATTAATTTCCTTTTTTCATCAAGTGATCAACCAGAAAAAGGTTTTAAAAATCTTTACTGTTGTTATGGATTGAAAACTGGTGGTCAACTTAATGCCAGCTGGATTACATCAGCATAGCGCTGAGCATAGATGTTTCACCTGGGGAAAATTGCCAGCATAAATGGAGACATGGAAAAGGAAAAGCTATTTACATTCGTGCATCACATTAGTGTTGTTGAGGCATTGTGGGTTCTCCTAGGAGTTGCTGTTTGAGCCATTGGTTCTCCTGGAGGAGCTCTGATCCTCACATCAAGCATTGCTTCCTGGCTCTGGAGGGGAAGACGTGCTGCTTGGTCTCCAGAATGAACTTGTCATGCTGGTTTCCTGGCATGTACTCGACTGTGCTTGTCGTTAGAGGAGCTCGGGGCCTCTGCGTGGCTGAGGATGGCTGTGGTGCTTTTCAGGACAGCCCTGGTCTTTGTTGTGAGTGTGACTTCTCAGCTCCAGTGTAGGACCCTCAATCTACCAGCACAGCTCCTTCACTTTGCTGGCATAGACTTCCTAGTTTCTACCGCTGACCTTTGGGCCTTCCCAGCATGGATCCATAAAATAGACTGCTGTGTGTCCTTCTTGTGGGCTCTACACTCCCAGCTGGACTTGTGGGAGGCATTGTCATGCGTACTGGGTCTTCATTTGGACTCAAGTGGGACATTGCTGTGGGATTCAGGCCCTTAGCTAAATATTCTATGCCTTTAGAGATATGGATAGATTTGCTGCATTTACTTGTATTAACTATGGGTGACTATCATAAAAAATAATATTATAAACTCTATGTCCTTATTCTAATTGTTCTCCACACACTCATGACTACAACAACTATTATGTGATAACATTATACTTTTAAAAGATGACAATCTTTTCAATCACTTATTGAATCATTGTAAGACATAACCATGGAATTTTCTAACACTGAATCATAGCCGATTATTCCCTCCTCTGTGGGATTCAGGAGCAGCTGGATCAGGGGTCCTGTCCTGATGGGTACACCATGCAATTGAGGAGTCTGGTACAGAACCTCATATCTGAGGATACTTAATTATAGAAAGATTAAAACCAGGACCAAAAGTGCTATTATATACTGTGAAAGAAATTTAAGCAGTAGAAGTGGGTTTATCTTGGAGTGAGCTGAATGTAGGTTGTAGCACAACAATGTGCTTATTTCTTTGTCTGAACCAAGAACGAATCAAGTGTTGGGATATTTGAGATATAGTTCTTTTTCTGGCAAAATTGTCTTTGGTGCCTTTCCCTTCACATATGACACTCATGGGCCTAGATCACAAAGATCACTTTGACAAAAGTATCTAAGTCTCTTTCACTTTGTCCTGATACCCCGTCCATCCTTTGCTATTTATGTCTCTGGCATCCACAGTCTTTATTGTACTCATCCTTCTAAGTGATTTTCTTTTCTTCAGCTATTAATGGGTTTCCTCACTGAGCAACAAGCCTGGCTCTGAATGAGCTGTTCTAACTTAATGATGGTGATAACATTACACATAAACAACAGTGCCACAATTTACTTGGTGTTATTGCATAAACAGGACATGTTGTCAACTTGTTCAGAAATAGCTTTGTGTTCTGGTAACTCCTCCTCACCCATGAAGGCTTGTAACAAAGAGAAATCAAATACCACATGTCTTCCCCAGTGGGAATGTAAGCACCAAGGCAGGGGGTGGACTGAGAGTTGAGGAGCGCAGACATTTGTGCTGTTGGTTCAGAGAAGGTGTGATTGTTTTCATTTGTGCCCTTTGAGACACTGCTTCTCAATACAGGCCTCAGCAGTCCCCAAGGCCAGAGCTGATGGGTTCATTTTACAGATGAACCTCAGTGGGTACAAACAGCACACCTTGGTGACTATGCTGGCTGATGTCAGATCTGGGCTTCCAAGCAGGTTTGAGGTAGGATAAATAAAAGAGGAAAAAAGGAGACAAGGAAATTATAATTTAAAAAGTCATACTTGGAAGAGGACTACAACTTCCAGGAGCTAATTGAAGTTACACAAAGTGATGCTTATCAGCATTTCTTCAGTTAAATTTAGACTCTTTCTCTACCAGACCTGTCATGTCCCAAATTCCTTAGAGATACTAAGTCGAGGGGCTGGGGATTTAGCTCAGTGGCTTAAGCGCCTGCCTGGTAAGTGCGAGGTCGTGAGTTCAATCCCCAGTACAAAAAAAAGAAAAAGAAATACTAAGTCAATGCATTGGCGTAATTAAGGAATTAAAGAACAGGAACTTCATCCTGAGAATAAAGAAGTAGACTGAGAAAATCCAAAGAATGTTCAAATTACCTATCTGAAAAAAAAAACCACACACACACATACACACACACACACACCCATACCTGTGAAATAGGCTGGTATTCTTCTAGGATAGAGAATCTTTTCCTTGGCTTTCCATCCCTTCAAGGGAGATATAAATGTTCCTGATTCCAAGCTGTAATTCATCTTGCTTTTCTCAGCACCTGCACTTCTCTCTTGAGTGTGTCTTTTATCTCTAAGAAACCTAAGCTTCTTACTGATGTGTCCTGAAAATGCTTTTTCTGTGATGCTGTGAGGAGAGTCTGAAAATCTACTGTAAGATAATGAGTTAATTCGTTATTTCAGCCTCAGGAGCCCTCAGACCTAGCCTGGTGATGGGCTTTTTAATTTTAAGAGTGTTGAGCAAAGCTTGAAGGGTGGAGGGAGCGCTTGGGTGAAGATGGAGAAGAGAGAGACCCAAGGGGAAGGGAGTGTCAGGTAGAAATCAGTTAATGATGAGAAATGCAAACAGAATGGTAGATAGAGAAATATGTAACAGGAATTTTGAATTTAGGATGTCAAGTGGCTGGGCTTTTAGTATTTCACAGAAGAAGCTGAGCAGGCTGCTGGGACACTCTGCCCTTATCTTAACTCTCCTGAACAGGGTGAGTTTCATTGTCCCGCTAGCCCTTATCTCCTGCAACATAGGCTGGGCACACTTAGAGTGAAATGGAAAATAGTCTTTTCATCGTGCAGCAACCAGTCTGCCAGATAGTACTGAGATAAGGCACCCAGCACCTTTCTCAGTGCTGTGAACACATCCAGTGGGGTTTGGCAATAAACACTTTCAATGTAGAAAGAACACAGAAAAAAAAGATCCTTTTGAATTATTATTTGTCCCTGAAGTCTAAAAGAAAGAAAGAAAGTTTGCCTAATGTAGAATGCTTTTTCATAAACTCTAGTAGCTAGTAATTGGGCCTGTAAAAACCATATTCCAATGACAACCAGCCCTAAACATGTTGAAAATTGCTTTTGACCCAGGAAACTGGCTCCAGAAAGCCACTGTTGATTTACTTAAATGAATGCAGCTGGATTATTCTGATATATTGATCCAGGGGACCTGCTGAGAAACCTGGGAGACAATAAATGAAGTCAACCCAATGCATTTTGCAACAAGTCTGTTTTATTGCGAGTTTTGTAAAAAGCCCAAGCATTGAGCTTCTGCAATGCATGCATCTCTATGCCTGGCTTGCAAACTCTGATCCTCCTGTGCCTTCAATCATGTGCTGAGCACAGGCTCTGACCAAAGCCCCCAATCTTCCTCTCAGCCTCCCTAATGTTGCCCTTGTGTTATTCCTTTGTGGTGACCTGGATTTAGGGTCACTCATGGCTCAAGCCCACAATCATTTCCATAAACATCCCTTAAGTTTCTTGACTCTGGATTCTTCAGCAAAACCCCGCAGTAGCTCATTTCTACTTTGCCTTTGAAGGTCAGACTGCACCAAACCTGTCGGCACCCTCTTGCCTCCATAGCTGCCTGGCTCTGCCCTGCCACTTAGGTTTCCTGCAAGGAGCTGAGTCGAAGGCCTAGGCTGGTAGGTGTGAGGAGCCCTCTGTTGGCCACATAAGTAGGGACTGTGCCCAAGCCCAGTGCTGTCCTCGTGGGCCAAGTGGAGCTGTCTTGATGGGCATCTCTGTCAGGCAGCACCAGCAGTCCTTGCTGTGTTGTCAAAAACACAGTGCTGAGCACAAAACCATACCTTGTCTTTCTCTAGAAACGAGTCCAGAAACTCCAGCTCACGTTGGACAGACTGCAAGACGTGATGATAGGATGTGAGGCTCATGGGCCAAGAACAAGTTGAGAAAAGACAGAAATGGTCTTTGTGTAGTACCCAGGAAGCAAAACCCACGCCATTCCCCAGGAGCTGCCCGGAGCAAGTGCACTGTCTAGATTCGTCCATCCATACTGTCTGTATTCTAGATCAATCCTAAGCAAAGGAATGAGCCCTGACACCCCTGGAGGCACTGTCCTTCAGCGATGGGTGGCTGCCAATGAGTTCAGGATTTCTGATATCTGGGTTCTGATTTGAAAGCCTCTATTAAGAGCAGCTCACTGCCACCCAGGGTAAAAGGAGAAAGTTGCCATTAAGATGCCTGTTGCAGTCTTTAAGAGTCATCCTCAAACACAGTGGATTATAAAATGTCACATTCAAACCTTGATTTGGTCAGGTAGTTTTATTTGGACAATGACCCAAATAAAATTCAAGCTAGTGAGTTTGGCTAAACTTTTTTTTCATGTAACCTTGCCTTAGAGAGATATAGTAAAAATGAGATCTATCTTGTGTTTTAAGTCTTCCATTATTGAACTTGAAAGAAATTGTAAGAGGTTGCGTTGTCCACAATCCATTAGACGTAAACCATTACTTTTCAGGGGACATTTACTGAAACCCAACATGTGCCAACAGCTGTCCTAAAGGCTAAAATAACTGCTCTTTTCTTAGGACTGAATCATCTATGGAAGACAAGAGAGACATGGGCAAGCGATTGCAATGTCATGTCATAAGTCTAAAGCACTCCACGGAGATACCTGTCTCACTTTTTTTTCACTTTGTCTAGACAAGATGATCTCTACTCTCTTCCTTAGAAATGCATGTGTAAAGGTTTAGATAGATAAGAAAAATGTGGCCAAGATGCTCATGTGGTCAGAGGTGAGGTTTTTGGATCATGAGGACACTAAGTTCATCCTTGATGAGTTCGTAGCTGAATGGTCTAGTAGGAGATGGGGTCTAGTTGGATGGAGCAGGTCACAGGATGAGGGATGACTGCCTCTGATGAATAGATCTTGTCCCTGGCCTCTTGCTCTTTCCATCTCTCTGCTTCCTGGATGCCATGAGATGAGAAAATTTCCTCTGCCGTGCCTTTTGGTGATGATGTTTCTGCCATGCCACAGGCCTAAAAGCAATGAAGGCAACTGATCATGGCCGGAAACCTCTGAAACCATGAGTGAAAGTACTTGTCTACTCTCTTAAGCTGTTTTTCTCAGGTATTTTTGTCAGTGACAGAAAACCAACTAATACAGCATAGGACTATTGCAGCAGACCGGTGAGATTCATGTGCTAGATTTGTTAGCAATTCTCTGACCTGTGGCCAATGGGTAAATGGGTTAAGGAGGCTCATCACAATGCTGGTCTCTTGACATTTTATTTGCCACAGTGGACCGGAAAAGAACATACTCATGGGTGCCTTAAAACCATCCAGCTTATGGCTCACTGGGGAGAATCAGGCCAAATTGGTCATTCACTATGTCACGCATGTACTGAAGACCAGCGGAGTTCAGCCATCACAAAACACCTTACCTTCAATTACCCTGTGCTTTGTTTTATCTTTTCTCTTAGTATCTTGAATTAAGTACATGAGTCCCTCTAATCTGTGAAACAAAGCTTGTTGCTGAAGGGAAAAACAAACTCCCTGGCTGCACTGATCAGCGTGGGATTTTTAGTCTTATTTCCTGTACTTCTTCTCTTTCTGCCATTCTGTCTCTGTCTCTCTCTATCTCTCTGTCTCTGTCCATTTCAAAAGCAACCCAAAGTGAAACCCCACTGAAATACCAACTGAATCTGCACCACTGGTGGCAAAAAGAAAGGCATTTTCTGGGAATAGCTTCTTAGGAGGTTAGTATTCGTGAAACCAGAAACTGTGCTGCCACAAAGCACAGTCTATGCTGATTCCTGACCTTCTCTCTTTGAACACTTGATGCTTCCACTGTGCTTGATTGGACCAGGAGTGATTCAGTGAAACTCTTCTCTTTCCAAATTATAAAAGGTATTTATGGTGTTTCAATATGAGGAAGAAGAGCAGAAAATCACTTCTAATGTCCCACTGAACAATGGGACATTCAATGAACAAACTCATCTTTTGAGCTCCTTGAAGATGCTTCTACAATCATGTCTCAGTTAACCACAGGGGATACTGGAGAGTAGGGTCCCTAGTGAGGTCTGTAGATTTGACATTTCCATTGCATCTCGTGATGAGGAAGCACCTCTTTGTAGCCACAGAGATGTTTTCCTCTAGCGACTAGCTGGTTAGGTCTTTACTTGGTTGTTTCCTCAACAAAAATCCTGCATGTTATTTTTGAAAAGAGTGTAAGATTATTACAATTTCTCTGTGGAAATTGGAGAAACTTGCCTTAATTGACTCCAGCAAAACATTTGGCAGATTCAGCTAAGAGCAAATGAAAAGCTTGATTCGGCTGTAAAAATTTTATTTTTGGTGAATGGTCCAATTCATATGCAGAGTCAGAATCTAGAATCCTAGGGGGGAATAGTTCCATCTTGGGTTTTAATTGATTTTTCCCCCCTGTCTAGAGATGATTGATTGTGAAATTTTTATTATATAAGGGAAATAACATAGCAATTTTTGCTAATGCTGTTTCTCTAAGGGAAATTAAAAAGTGCTGTACAAGCAGTTAAATGCTATGGTACTCTGAGATAGAACACTTTAGAACATTACTTATCACCATGGTTAATTAGACTTCACTGGTCAACTATAAAGCAAATTCAGGGGCTACTCTATTTACCAAGGAAATTAATCTTTGGCAAAATACAGTGACTTGAGTCAATAATTTGAAGATGGATGCTGTCCCTGTCCCTCCCCAGATTTTAGTGGGATGATTCCACTTTTTATTTTATTTATTTATTTTTTTGTACTAGGGATTGAACCTAGGGCCTTTGTACTGGGATACATCCACAATTCATTTTTACTTTTTATTTTGAGACAGTATCTCATTAAGACATTTAATTTCCCAGGCTAGGCTCGAATTTGTATCCTCCCAGCTCAGCTTTCCAGAGTGCTGGAATTACAGATGTAATTGCCCTGGTGACAATTCCACTTCGGAGTATGTTAGATACTAGGTTCATGTAAGACCTAATTTTAAGAAGGAATTCTGCTTTAAGGATGTTTAGTAGCTAATTATCTGTATAGTATTGTCATTCTCCTCCTAAAATTATGTATTACCTGGGCTTTTTCCCCCACATGTACACATACTAATTTTTAAAATGACCAATTGAATGTCCTCCTACACATTACTTAGCCAGGCTGCATAGTTTGTGGAATATGACAGGCCAGGCTATGGGAGGATAAAATGCATGGGCCATGTGATTTAATTGGCAAGAAAGTAGTCTGCATGTTCGCTCTGTATGGACATACAGGCTTTACTTTGCTCCCAGAAGTACCAACATTCAGGAAAAGGAGGAGGAAAACACTGACGAAAAGGAAAATGAAAAAGATTATAGCAGAAATGAAAAAGATTATAGCTAGTAATGGTCACAATATTATGAAATATTTGGAAAATGCTTACCAGGAACCTTGCATATTTGGTGTTATGGTTTTTAATCTAGATGTTCCCTCAGAGCCTCATGGGCTCATAGGTGGTGCTTTTGGAGGTGGCTGAATCTAGGGTATGGGATACTAGGATTACGTATGTGTGTTAACTATCCTGGTTTTTTTGTAGAGTTTTGGGTGTGGATAATGGAATACTCATCCTTGCTGGCACCAACCGATGGACCTGTAGCCTGAATGGAATATAAAGGGTGGAAAAAGGCAGGCTTGATTCTTATTCCCCCAGCCTGCTATGGTTTATTTCTCCTCTGCTATGGCACTCCGCCTTGGAGTCCGCTAACAATGGGCTCAAACCGCTACAAACTGGGCTACAGGAAACTTCTCTTCCTTCAACTCGTGGGTGTCAGGTACTTTGTTCCAGCAATGAGAAAAGTAACTAAGACACTTAGAAATGGGGGAAAATAAAAATCTCAACACAGGGAGACATGATGAAGACCCACCTGCTGAATTATACTATCAAGGATGTTTAGACAAAGAAATAGGGTCACCTCTTGTCCCTGGTACTGTTTACAGATCAAGTCAGGTGAACATGTCACCTTGGGAAAGGGTCTAACCTCTAAGGGAAGAAGCGAAGTGCAGCAGTGTGGTGTTACTGCTGTCTGAAGCACCCAGGTAAGCCCACTTTTCCTAGCTTTCTTTCTACTGGGATATTCAGTCCAGTAAGTGAGATATTTAGAAATCTCCCTCAGATTACGGTATTAATCTCGCAGAGAGTGATGATTGAGTTAGGACTGACAAGTCCTAGAAGAGAAAGAATGGATAAAGTCCCAGATAGGGACCCAAATCAAACATTGAGCTAATGAGTTACAAGGACAAGAAGCTACTCTAATGGGTATGACCCAGGGATACAGAAAATTCACAGGAGCAGTTCTAGTCCTCAAACACTCCCAAATAGTCACTCTCCACCACCTTCCCTCAAACACCATCAAGCTCTTTGCCTGTGTTGTAGCTTGCCTACCACCCATTTTATAGATGCTACAGAGAGCTCAGAATCCTTGCAGGATCCATCCCACTGTCCACCAAAGGCTGCTGAGCTTAATCATTTCCACCAGCTCCCAGACAATGCTGAATTCCAAGCAGGAGGGCCCTCCACCACAAAGCCCTTGATGCCATTTAACTCATGAGCAGGAGAGAGACTTTATGAGAGGTGTGGACAGAAAGCTTGGTATGAAGGAAAGCTGCAAAGGTGGTGGGGGCAGTAGGTGCCACCTGATGCATGACATAGAAAGAGCAGCTAAAGGTTCACCCCATACATTTGAAGATATTCAATCATCTGACAGAGACAAAAACCTCCAGCTAGTCATGCCCTCAGGAGTGCAGATAAAGTCAACAAAGTTCTGCCTGCACTGTGGCATTGATTGGTGTCTGCTTATCTGGGTGCTAAACATGGCAGCCAAGCCTCTGCACTGCTGCTGTACTTTGCTTCTTCCCCCAGAGATTAGACACTTTCTCAAAATGGCATGTTCACTTGACTTGAGCTGTAAACAGTGCCAGGAGCAAGGAGCAGGCTAATCAGTCTGCCTGAATCTTCTTGAGTCTCTTCAATAACTGGCAAGCAAGAGAACGAGTAGTTGGAAGGTAACCAGTATAAACACCTAGTCACAACCACAGGAGGTTGGAGCTCATGGTCCCACTATTGCTCCATTTTTTAAGTAAGTAGGAAGAGCACATGGTTGAATTCAGATTGAATACAGATAGGTTGGAGAACACTATTTACTTTTGTGTCTTTCTGTGTTTTTTCCTCCATTCTAGGTATAAATATAATATCATGAATCCTATCCATTTTTTCTTTCATCTGCTGTTATCTTTTTTCTTTTTTTTTCTTTTAGAACTGTTTTCTTCCTTTTCTTTTTCCTTTCTCTTTCCTTATGCTATACATCCCAGTCTAATTGTCACTGGAGAATCTAGGAGAAATGGAGAAATTCCTAGACACATATGAATTACCAAAATTGAATCAAGAGGATATAGAAATCCTGAATATACCAATAGAAGGTAATAAAATAGAGGCAGTCAGAAAATTCCTATCAATTAGCAAAATCAACAAAATTAACTCACCACTGAATTTTACCAGAACTTCAG
Source organism: Hydrochoerus hydrochaeris (assembly GCA_004027455.1). Taxonomy (NCBI): domain Eukaryota; kingdom Metazoa; phylum Chordata; class Mammalia; order Rodentia; family Hydrochaeridae; genus Hydrochoerus; species Hydrochoerus hydrochaeris. The sequence goes on from PVLA01000604.1 coordinate 385,785, forward strand.
TAAGGAACTTACACCAATATTCCTGAAACTTTTCTGTGAAAAGGAAGGATTACTGCCAGATTCATTCCTGGAAGCTAGCATTAGCCTGATACAAAAGCCAGACAAAGAAGAAGAAGAAGAAGAAGAAGAAGAAGAAGAAGAAGAAGAAGAAGAAGAAGAAGAAGAAGAAGAAGAAGAAGAAGAAAGAAGAAGAAGGAGGAGGAGGAGAAGAAGAAGAGGAAGAAGAAGTGGAAGAGGAAGAGGAAGAAGAAAGGTGGGAAGAAAGGAGGGAAAGAAAAAAGAAAGAAAACAAAAGGCTAATGTTAATGGACATAGATGTAAAAATATTCAGCAAGATACTTGCAAAACCAAATACAACAAATAATTAAAAAGATTATACATCATGACCAAGCTGGCTCCACCCAAGGGAGGCAAGAGTGCTTCAACATATGTAAATCCATAGATGTGCATCACATTACGTGTGCATAGTGCATCACATAAATAGAAACAAGGATAAAAATCACTTGATCATCCTAACAGATGCAGGAAAAGCCTTTGACAAAATTGAACATTGATTCATGATGAAAACTCTGATGAAAATAGGGATAGAAAGACATTACCTCAAACTAATAAATGCCATTTATGGCAAACCCTCAGTCAACATCCCACTAAATGATGGAAAACTGAAAGCAGCACATTGTCTGTAAAATCAGGAACAAGACAAAGATGCCCCTGTTACTACTCTTGTTTAATGTGGTGCACAAAACTTCAGCCATAGCAATTAGGTGAGAGAAAAAAATAAAAGGGATACAAAGAAGAAGGAAGAAGTCAAACTATCTTTATTGATAGATCATAAGATGCTTTCCAAAAAAGACCCCAAAAGACCACCAGAAAACTCTTAGAACTAATAAATTCAACAAAATGATTGGCTTCAAAAAATTTATAGCATTCTTGTAAACCAACAATGAACTCACCAAGGGAGAAGTCAGGAAAATAATCTCATTCATGGGAAAGGGAAGTAAAAAAATAAAACATGTAGGAATTAACCTAACCAAAATGTGAAAGATCTCTATAATGAAAACTATAGTCTTCTAGAAAAACAAAGATTGAAGAAGACATTAAAAAATGGAAAAACATCTGTTCTTGAATAGGTAGAACCAATACTGTCAAAATGGCCATATTACCAGAACGGATGTCTAGATTGAATGTAACTCCAATCAAAATACTACCAGCATTCTTCACGGAACTAGAGAAAACGCACGGAACCAAAGAAATCTAGCAAAGCAAAAGCAATACTGGGTAACAAGGGCAAAGCAAGGGCCATTATGATTCTGAATTTCAAGTTACACTACAAAGTAAGGTGATGAAAACAGCTTGATACTTACACAAAAACAAACATATGAATCAATGGAATAGAATAGAGGATTCACAAACAACCCGAAGAAATTCACAAATCTGACCTTTGACAAGGGGAACAAATACACACACTGAAGAAAAGACAGCTTCCTTAACAAATAGTCTTGGGAAACCTGGTTATCCACATGCAGAAGATTGACTCTAGACCCACATTTCGTTGTACTAAAATCAAATAAAAATGGGTCAAAGACCTATATATGAAAACAGAAACATTCAATCAGCTGGAAAAAAATTGGTAGAATTCTTAAAGCATAAGGATAGTCACAGTCTTTTTGAACACAACCACAATTGTACCAAAAATAATACCAAGAATGAACAGATAGAATATCAAAAAGTTTTAAAAAAATCTGTATAACAAAGGAAACAATAAAAAAGTGAAGAGATAACCTACAATGTGGAATCTTTTTTTTTTTTTTTGCCAGCTCTATCTTAGGCAGAGGATTAATATCTAGAATATACAAAGAACTCAAATACTTAAGACACCTCCAAATAAAGAGCTCAATCAAAAAATGGGCAATTGTCGCTTCTCAAAAGAAGAATACAAATGATCAATAAATCCATGAAAAAAATGTTCAGTATTTTTGGCTATTACAGAAATACAAATCAAAGCAACGCTGAGATTCCATCGTACTCTAGTAAAAATGGCTCTCATCAAGATCTTGAAAAATAAGTGCTGGTGAGGTTGTGGGGAAAAAGGAATATTTCTACATTGTTGGTGGGAATGTTAACTAGCACAACCCACTATAGAATTCAGTATAAAGATTCCTTAAGAAATTAAAAGTAGAAATTCCATTTGACACAGCTATACATCCGAGGATCTTCCTGAAAGAGTTAAAAACATTATATCACAGTGATCCTTGCATGTCATTTATAGCAGCACAATTCATAATAGCTGAATTATGGAGTTGACCTGTATGCCCATCAGCAAATGCATAGATTAAAAATAACTATATATATATATATATATATATGACATTAAAAGGAATAAGTTTAAGACATTTTTAGAAAAATTCATGATCATAAGACCATAATGCTCTGTGACGTAAATCAGACACAGGCTAAATATCACATGGTTTCTTTTATATGCGAAATATAAACAGCTTGAAGCATATAACAAAAGAGAAATGATTAAAAAATAAGGAAGTAGTCTTTATGGAGATAAGAAGGGGACCTGGGAAAGGGGGAAGATGGGGTACAGGAAGAGGAAATGGAAGTAAAAATGGTTAAGATCCAATATGCACATTTAGCAGTTTCTCAAGATGAATGTAATTGTTACATTTTGCAAACATACATCAATAAAAATATTTTCTAAAAAAAAAGAAGAGGAAATTTTTCCCTAACGAAGCAATCACTATCTTCTGACAGTGTTATTTATTGGGAAACTGGATATGACTCTGAAGAATTATATATACGAGAGTTTTGATCTCCTTAAAATTATACCTATCCTTTAGCAAGGCCTCACATATTTCAAGGTTGCAGCCATTCACTCTCTGATTCTATGGCACCAAATCATCCGACCCCGGAATACAGTACAGTTCTCATGATGGTGCATTGGATTATTTGGGACCTATCAGATACCATGAAGGAACAAAACTGGGTGACTGAGGGGTCATCAGCTTGGGTAATAAAGTTTCATGTAGAAATATATGGAGGCCAATTTTCATCTGGGTGACAGTAACTGATTCTAAAGAATTCATGTATTTTTAAAAATAATTCATTCTCTGAATCCCTGCTTATTGAATCTTTTCCTCAGTAAGGTAAGTTTCTCTCCAGTTGCTACCATACCTCTTACTGTTCTTTAACTAAATCCATTACACCTCTTAGCTAATTTCATTCATTGCTTTAGAACAATTGTTTCATGTCATTCACCCAAATAAAAATCCAACTGCTGCTTGAGGGGTCTCCAATTCTTTAAGCTTCCATATTTAAAATTCAGGCTGCAGAATTTGTGCTTGCATTCTATAATATTTGGTTTGTTGGCTACAACTGCATTTATTCTAGGATATTTTTCATACAAATTGTGACACACATTACTTACACTGGTCAAATTAGGTGACTGGTTGGCAGGGGGCCCTATTCTCTCCAATAACATTAAAATTAGCTCATTTTGTCTCTTTCTCAGGCTTCGTGGGCACGTGTGCTGTATAATTAATTGCAAAAGAACAATAGCTATCTTAAGCATCTGCTTATGTTATCCATTCCTTTTCCTAGGAAAGATCCACAATTACAAGGAGAATTTTTTTTTTCATGCTGCCAGACACCAGGGGCGCCAAGAAGATCCAGCTAACCAAAATGCAGAACGAGTTCTAAGAGAGTAGCGAGGATGTCAAACGAGTATAACACCCTTCTCTTTGTTTCATAGAACTATGCTCTTATTGATGGTTTGTTTGAATTTTCTTGCTTGTAAAATATGCTGGAAAGATTAAGATTCGTTTGAAATGTAAGGAGGAAGACATGATTTCCAAATGCACGGAATGAAATTAGATGGGAGATTGTGCAACCACAATGCACAGAGCAGTGAAATGATTCTGTAATGTGTTCTAGCTGACCAAGTGTTTTAAATATCAAACCGGGAATACTACCCAGAGTTTCAACACATCTCAGTGTATTATACACTCCATGCCATTATTAGTCATTTCAGAACAGCTTGAAAAATTGCACAAAGTTCAGTGGATGACCCGGTCACTTTAGAGTAATAATATAGCTTTAAAAATTCCACTATATTTTCCCATTTCATGTGAGAACCTGATTGCACTTTCTAAATTTGACTTTGTTAATCCTCAAAGCTTCAGTGCCTGGTTAACACGTTCTCCAGCGTGTCAGATCGCGCTCTCTTTTCTCAGATTAGGTAAGTGCAATACTAAAATCTACATTTCTGAAAACGGATGCAGCCTTTGACTTTGTCCATTCTAATACGATCATTAAGTAACCCTGGAGAAAAACGGAACACTTTGAACAAGCAATGCGAAGCAGATGCAGCTTCAGAAGCACCATTTTAAAACATGTATTGGAGATGACGTCTTTTCACATTTCAGGGATTGCCAACACAGTGGATTGTTTAAATATATGAAGTGAGATTTAGCAGCTGTGGAACACTTGGTTATCTACTTCACAGAGCTAAGTCCCAATAAATGTTTTGAACAGTGAACTGGTATGTACCATTACCAAATAACTCTTCCTATGAAATGTAGCTTGTTAGGTCTTGAGGTACAGCTGAGCTTTGTAATATCAAAGGATTATGCACCACATGTTAACCCAGGATAACATATAATCACATAATTACTATGACTATATTTCAGAAGTTGTTAACTTTAGTAAGCAACTTTATTTTATACGTTGTGGTGAGTTGTGTCCTATATAGCTTGGTAGTAGGATCAATCAGGGAGCCTCAGGCTATGGGCTAAAACTGCTTGGTGTGGTCAAACATACCAATTGAGGGGAAAAAAATCAGAAGTCCTTATTGGTGATTTGTAATTAGAAATACCTGATTGGTTGACTGGATGTCTATTCTTTATCTTATTGGGTTGGCTTACTATTGAGTCAGGCATAGTTAGCATGGTATCCTGGGTCCTAATTTCACCAGGGACTGAAAAAAAGGCTCAGGTACTATTTTTCTGACTCATTTTGATTTGAATGTAAATCATTATATACTGGTAGCAATTCATCTTTTCATTTTGTTTTTCCTGGATCTTACATGAAGTTATGAAAATCTTCTGTCTGGGACCTGTTATGCAATGTAGGCATTATACCTCAAAATTGATTGAGAAAAAACAAACAACTGAAATTAACAGCAGGTATGATGCTTAGACCACAGAGTCTTTATTTTTCTCAGCTCAAATTCATCTCATGCACTCTGGGTTTTGTCTAAGGAGGTGTGAGTGGGCTGAGGTGGTGGTAAAGTGGTGAGTGGGCATAGCCAGTCCTTGATGCCTTCTCTTTCCTTTGGCACTTGCTGATTCCTGGCACGCCTGGGCTGGCTGTCAATCACCAGTCAGCAGTCAGCCTTTGCCCCTTTACCTGTATTCTCATCTTCAAAGACACTTCAGGTCCTGTGGTTCTCTTTGTTGCTTTCATAATGCATGGTAATCATTTCTTGTCCTTTTAACCTTTAGAAATAGAACTTTTGTGAGGCTAAGTTCCCATCCACCTAGAAATTCCATGGCACCATTTCTTAACTGCTGAGGCCATTTCCAAGAAATGGGACACAGTGTCCCCTAATCTTGGATCCCCGACTTACCTGGGGATTTATTTGGAGTCTGAAGAAAAGGAACCAGGACTTTGTCCTGGAGATGTTTGCCTTTTTAAAAATCTAACTTCACTGACTTTCTGGAAGTCTTTTTCTATTTTGAGATAATAATAGCAAGTCATCCCTCAGGATCTGCAGGGGATTGGTTTCAGAATCCCCAAGAGATACCAAATTATGTGGATGCTCAAGTTGCTTATATAAACTGCCATAATATTTTCCTATAACCAGTTCAAAGTTTAAACAATCTCTAGATGACTTGTAATACTTAACAGTGTATTGTTCAAGGACTAATGACAAGGAAAAAAGTCTGCACATGTTCTGTACAGATGTCACTTTCTCTGAAATAGTTTGAATGCTGGTTGTTTGAATTCACAAATGCAGAACCTGCAGATATGGAGAGTTGAGTGCATGCTTGCTCATGAGACATCTTCCTTCATCTTCTATGCACATCATTAATTCTTTGCCTTCCTCCAATTATCCAGGCTTTTGAAGGAAAAGGCAAAGATTGAGAACACAGGAAGGAAATTCTGGGAAAGAACATTGTTACATGTTTCAGAATAATAAATTATTACATGTTTATTGATCACTTATATGCTAGGTACTATGTTTACAAACGTTGTGTCTTATTTTCACTACCATATAAAGTGAGCATCTGCAGCTATTTATTTTTATTAAGAGGAAACTTAGGCTAAGAAAGGTTAAGTAATTTGTCCAAAACTCAGTGAGCAGGAACAATAAGATGTGAACTGGATTTTCTGACTCCAGAGCTCAGAACCTACCCTCTAAAACAGTGGAATTCCCCAAGATTCAAATGGAGCTGGGCCTGGCTATTGGGACTTTTTTTTGGTTAAGTTCATTGATGATTCTACTGTTTACCATGGTCTTGAGCTATGCTACAAGATAAGGTAGGCACCATTCCATAGCCCTTAGGCTTTACCTGTTGGAGACCAACCTTCTATTTCCATTCTTTGCATTGCTGGAAGGTAAAAGAGCTTCTGAAGAGAATCTAGGATGGGTAGAAATGTACATATGTAGGGATTTGGAGCCACAAGCATATCTTTTACTTCATAACTTCTTGTGTGCCAAAGTGTCTTCAAAGTGTGCACAGGTTTAGTTGAACGCATAGCCCTCTTGGGGTCCTATGGGCAAGAAAACCTTCAGAGTAAAAGTTTCCCTTTTGATAGGTCCCCCAAACAGAGAGGACATGAGGAATATGGCCCGGCACTGTCCGTTGGAAAAATTGTTTGAAATACTTTCTTTAAACATTTTCAGAGGGGTTCAGGGATTGAAAGAGCTATTTTTATCACTTCTAACAAAACTTGTAAATGATCCTCTTCCAAAAGAACTAATTTCATAGCAGGCTGGAGAAGTCAGTAAAGGGCTTAAGTAGGTTGAGCCCCGTTAGTTTTCAGCAAAAGACCACACTCAATTGTGGCCCTTGTTAAAAGGTAAGCTGAGAAATGTCTCTGAGGAGAAATTCAAGCTTTTCTTCCAACTTGGACTGGCCATGAATGGTGATGATCTGAGTATAATTCAAATCATATGTGCTTACTTTTGATTTTTGCCATACTTGAGATTATTTTTCCCCTTTTTAAATAGAGCAAAATAGCCATTGGTTTAAAGATAGACCTGTTCACAAAAAGACACAGTTCTGGAAACTCAATGGTGTTCCAAGATCTCAAACTGCAAACCAGATTTAGAAAGCATCACAGATGAGGTTCAGTACCAGTACATCCGTGATGAGCTTAATAATCTTCAATTCAGCCTTTCCAGTGATTCATGAATGAATATGTTTCAAAAGATGAAAGTAAAATTGTAAACAAAATAGAAATATGAACAAAAGAGTGTTAAGCACTTGATTCATATTCTAGCATCAGGGCCTCACTTTGTATACAGATGGCTTGATTATGCCTGTGTCTCTGAACTGCTGAATGAAGAGGATATAACCCAAGTGTCTTTAAGGGTATTTCTTGGCGTCTTGACTCTGGGTGCCACTGTGGACAATGCATGTGGATATTTGGTTTGATCTGTGTGAGAGGTGTCTATAGAACCTTCAAAATGGGGCACCTGTTTAGACAAAGTGTTAGGCCACATGAGGCAGTGGGAGTTGAGAGGGAGAGTTTGTCACTGAGGCTCCTTTCTGCCACTTGCTGGAGGATTTCAGGATGCTTCCATGCTTCTTGAATCTCAATTTCATCCTCTGTAAAACGGTAGACAAAAATTCTGACCTCCCAGAGGCATTCTGAAGTTCAAGTTGGGTTATATGTGGGGTTTGTAGAGCATCTTAGATATTGCTAGGGTTAGAGGTTAGAAGTCCTAGGAGAGTGCTGAGGTCTGCATGGGGATATAAAAATAGGGCTAGATGAAGGACAAGTGGGGTAAAAGCTCCAGCCCTTCCTCCTTCCACATGGGTGGGCAGCCACCAGGAGACTCATCAGTTACCTGAACTTCCACACTTTTCATTGACTTTAAGAATTCTTGGTTTTCAAAGTTGTTCTTATGATACACACTGGATTTCCTTAGACTTTTTGGTTCCTAACATCTTTAAAACTCTATTCTAGAAATATTCTTTTTCTGTTTATGTCTTCCCACTGGTTTGCTCATGAAACATCAACTGGACTTTCTAGAACCTGCTGCGTTTGATATTCTCTAGTAACTGTCCTGCTCAAGCCCTTCCAACCCCCCAATCCCACCCCTTGTCCCTTCTCTGTTGTTGCCTCTGTGAGCCATGTTTGTCAGGATGTGTGCTTTTGCTCATTGTCTTCATATGCTTGAATCAATACAGAAACAGTTCTAGCATGTCTTTTGGGTAGGACCATATACTGCAGCATTTTATAATAAAATAGTATAATGTCCAAGGTCACTTTTATATTCACTTATGTGGCAACATATTTTGTCTGGCCATTTACACCAGTGAGTAAGCATGGGGCAGCAAAAGCAATGAAAACATTACCTGGTGTATTATTTTTGTGCATTAGGATGTGTACACATCCCTCATAAACTGTAGGAGGGAAAAACAAAAGCCACAATAACAAGAAGCTTGCCCAATTCAGGAAAGTTACAGCTAGATGGCTTCTGAATATTTGTAGGTTAAAAAATAAGGTCTATTAGGTTATGGTTGCAGTTTTTAGAAATAGGAAGAGGAACGGGAATTGATGGAGATGAATTTAAGTGTAAGAAAATGGATAGGAGTTGGAGGGCAGCCTTCAAAAGAATAGGAATCCTGGGTGGATGAATCTCCCACACTTTGGAAAGGTCCACCACCCTTACTGCTCAGGAAGATGAGGGTCCTGAGACCTAGAATCAGGCCACAAACCAAGGTTCCTCTGGACAGAGCTAGGACTCCCTGTGAGCCTTGTGTCTGGAAGTGGGGCATGGGAGTGAGATGTGCATTTCCTCAGCATTTCCTCATCTACATAGATTCAGTGAAGCTTTCATATTTGGGGATTTCTCTGTACTAAGGATCAGGTTCTTTCTCCTCTTTGGAATCAATATAGAACCAGAGAGCAAGATCAACTGCAATAGACGGAAGAAAGTCTCTGGTTCTGGGATGCTTTGTGGTGATATTTAGAGAGTGTAGTTGCCACTTCAAGTCAAGGAGATTCTCAGATAAGGTTCTTCTGTGGCAAGTTGGACACTGGGCAGAGGTGCAGGAATTGAAACACCCTATTTTAAAAAGATCTTCCCTGGGAAGCATTTTACCCATTTCAGGTCACTAAGGCACCAAAAAAAAAAAAAAATCAGATTTTTTTTTTTCTCTAGTGTGTTAAAACACATGACTGGGAGTCTCCCAATTTTTTTTTTCATTTATCCCAGAAATAAAGCCTTTGTGAAATCTCTGGGGTATTCCAAGATGAACCCCAATGCCCTTTGGATAATCAGAGACCCAAGGACTCAGCACAACAAATTTAGCCCTAAATTCTTCTCCTGTAGAGTCAGCAATAACCAAGGACGACCTAGGGACCATTAGTGAGGGTTTTTGAAAAAAACCTAATTTTGCATAGTGGATACATTCCAAAGGAAGAGTGAACATGCCAGGGTCATGTTTGTTTTTACAAAGAGGGCCCTGATTTTGTTAAACAGTGACAACTGAGACATCTGCAACCTACAAGGAACATTTTTATGTTTTGCTCCAACCAAATTTTTCCAGTGGACCTTAATGTGATTTGCCCCTCCACCCCAAAATGAGAAAAATCTGCTTCCAGGATAAGTCAAGTTTTTGCAAGAATAATAATTTCTGTACAACTCAATTATGAGTAACCAAAAAGTGATTTTTGCACTGCAGAAACTCTGTGTACTACAGCATGCAGTTGCCAGGCCCTGGAGGGTAAGTGTGGTCTCAATTACCTGCAGCTACATCCTCTGCTGAAGGAAGCTCCCCAGGCACTGTCTCTGCACAGCAGCATCAGCTGGTATGGAAGTGGGGTGTGGCTCTCAGTGCACAAACAGGGCTCAACCATCTGTGAGCAAGAAAAATCTCTGGGTCTCTTTCAATAGATGGGTGGACTAGTCTGGTGCCATTTCTTATTGGCTTTTTGTACATATACTCTCTCTCTCTCTCTCTCTCTCTCTCTCTCTCTCTCTCTCTCTCTCTCTACTATTGATTGCACCATGGAGGAAAAATGGAAAAGAGTATTTATCTCTTCATGCCTTGAAAGTGTTCTTAAGTGTGAGGAGTCCTCTAAACTTATGATATCTGCACTGTTGTCAGAGTTCTGAAGTGTACTATATTGATTATTATTAATGCTGGATATTGTTCGAAGCATTTGTTTTTTTTTTTTTTTTTTTTTTTTTTTTTTTTTTTTTTTTTTTTTTGCTTCATATTCTGTCTTATTCTAGACTGAGCATTGAACCCAGGGGCCTGCCACTAAGTCACATCTCCTGTACTGTTTTATCTTGTATTTTGAGACAGTGTCTTGCTAAGCCACAAAGTTACTCAGGCTGTGTTTACACTTGTGATCCTCCTGCCTCGGTCTCACAGAGTGCTGGGGTTTTAGACATGTGCTTATGATGCCCAGATCTTGTCTCATGTTCTTTATTATTTTTTTTATGTCATTATCCTGACTGAGTCACAGGCAGGCCCAAGTTTATTCAGTTAGTTCATTGAGTCAAGACTTGTATCCAGTCTTTCACTAAAAGTATTTTTCTGAGTCAAGATGGACACTGATGAAATGAATCCTGGGCATTTACAAACCATCAGTGGAACATTGACTTGTGTGCTGAGTCCTTCTTTGTGTCAGGAGGTGAGTAAGGACAAGACCTGGGAGTACAGTACAGCAGAATATATGCCTATTAAAGTGGGCTTTAGACGGTCTCATTTGCATACGGTCTTTTACCTGAGTCCAGATGTTCTTGGTGTCTTTTGACCCAGATCCGCTGTTCCAATACAGTGTGCCTGATAGAACCAAGTCAGGTTCTGCTTAACCAATGTTAAGGATTATCATGGCTTTCTAGGGTAGAACAGTAACAACTTGGAAAATATGCTCCTTTGTGCCATAATTTATTGTTTCTATTTTCAACAACTTGAATTATTTATTAAAGAGAGGACAGTTCCCTGCTTTCCTAGGGCAGCATGTTCTTTAAAAATATGAAACAGGACAAAAGCCAAGATATGGAGGCACAGACCTTGTCACCCAGAGCATGGGTGAGGAAAGCCTGAGATTCTGTCCTCAGAGGCCAGATACCAATTGTCATATGCACTGACTGCATGAGAAAGAAATCTCCCATATAAATGGGTAGAAGTGTAGTAGCTTTGATTAATGAATGGCAGGGAATCTGCTGAACAATCAGTTACTTAAACAGTTAATTGAAAACTTTGTGAAGGGCGCTCAGTAAAAAGACTCCCTCCTCATCATCCTGGAGTCCAGACTGTCTCGCTCTTTGGAGGCATCATCATGTGAATAATATTTTTTCTTTTTCTCTTTATTATTGATTTAGGTACCAGAAATCAAACTCAGGCCCTTGCCATGGCGGCACTGTGCTACTGAGCTATATCCCTGGCCCTCTTTTTCCCTTTCAAAAACATTTTATTTTAGTATTTTAACTCAGTCTTGTCTCCAGTTATGTTGAAATAATTGGGATTAGAACCATGATAGAGTTCCCTAACTTAGAGTAACACTGCTATGGAGTGCTGAGCCGGTATGATCACCTCCAACTGAAGATCTCAAGGTCCTTCACTTTACTGCACACTCACCGAGCCTGCTGTGCACCAGGTTCTGTGGCAAAACAGCCAACTCTTGTTGTCCATCAAGACAAATGGTTGCCAATTTGCTTTTGGAATATTGGTTGCTCTAAAAGGTTCCAGCTGAAAGCTATACAAGTTCAGTTGAGGGGACAGTTAGCAAACTACGAAAAGCTGGCAATGGGGAGATAAGTTCCATGAGACATCAAAACGTTAGAAAACCTCTGTTACCAAACAGATTGGTATTGGCACAACCCGGGGAACAGACCAACTAGTGGAGCAAAGTAGAAAATGCAGAAAATTCTACTTGATTATAGAAACTTCCTATATAAGAAAGACAGAATGGACTTTCTGTAAGTGGCATAGGGGTAAGTAGAGAAGTACTGAAAAACAAAAACAAAGTGGACTCATTTGTCACACCCTATTCTAGGTTAGACAAGATATTTATGTTTAATACTTAAAAACTGAAATTATAAAATATTAAAAGAAAATATTGGAAAATTATTCCCTAATCGTTGAAAGTGAAATTTTCTGAACTATCACTCAAGTCTAGACACAGTAAGGCAAAATATTGACAAATATGGTCTGGTCAAAGTGAAGAAAACTTTGTATAGAAAAAATCAAAGGGCAAAAGCAAAAATTAGAATAATTTCTATGAGTAAAATTTCAAGAAAAATGACAAAGTAAGATAAATATTTGTTACTTGCATCAGCAACAAAAAGTTAGTACACTATTTGTATTAAAAAAAAAAAAGCTCCTAAACATGAAAGAAAAAACCTCTCACAATTCTGTAGAAAAAATTGTGTTGGATATAAAAGCAGAAAACTAAATTCAAATCTCTCTTAACAGTATGAAAAGATGTTCAACTTCAGAATGTGTTAAATATAAAATCAAAACAACAGCAAGATATCATTTCTCACTTATTTACTGCTGAAACCAAAAAGGTTGACAAGATGCTCTATTGCCAAAGCTGTGGGAATGAGGCTGTCTCATTCAGTGTGGGTAGGAACGTGAAGTGGTACAACCCTTCTGGGAGACTTTTTGGTGTTATGCAGCAAAATTACATGTGTATTTACCCTTTAACCCAACACTTCTACTTCTAAGAATCACCAAGATACTCTGCAAAAATAAGAAAAGATTAATGCACAGGGCTATTTACTGAAGCACTATTCATACCAGCAGAAATCCATAACTGAGTACTATGTAACTGTAAAAAGAAATGAGGACAATCCTTATGCATAACAGTGGAGAGACTTCCTGGATATGTCATGTGAACACAGGAGAAGAAAACCCATAAAATTCCTTGTACTGGTATTAAGAAAATAATGCAAGAATAAATAATACATTTGAAGCATGACTGGTTTGGGGGGAGGAAAGGCAGATGGGTAAGTATGGAAGGGACAGACACAGAAGCCAGCCTTGTTAAACACATTTTGTTTTGTAGATTTGACTTTGGGATCATGCAAAGGGTTCAAATAATTATGAATTTAAATTTAAGAAGAAATTTCTAAAAGTTAAAATCATAATGAAATGAATGCACCTACCTGGATTGAGCTACTGGCATAAGTAATGAAAGAGGAACTCCTTCAGTTGACTTTTGAATATGGTAATTTGACTGTATGACCCTGGTGAATTTATGCACAAAGAAAAGCAAACCAAACCAAACCAAACCAAAACAGAAACAGCTGCAAAGTAAGTTTTGAACTCTGTTTAGTAGTCATATTGTTGGAGCAAATGTTTTTTTCTTGTTGTTTTAAGATGTTATGGTGTGGGATACAGTCAATGGATAGTTATACCGGGGTCACTGAAATGGGACTGTTGGCATGAGTATAACTGTCAGTAAAAGATCAAAAAATTTAAGTAAAATAAATTAGGAATATAATGTGAACTAACCAGGTAGATAGATAGATTTGTTTTGAAGCTGTCCACTCAGATGACTGGGAGCGATGACCGAACCAAAACTAATGAGAGTGAACTCCTTCCACCCAGATAATGGTTTCACCAGAAGAAATTAAATCTCCTTGGTAAGATGGTTGGTTTCTCATTTAGGGTAGATAAACAAGGTTAGCCTGGGATAGCTTGGCATAACTGAAAGCCAGGAAGCTATCAAAGACGAGAAGAGACATGTCAAAAAGACTCAGGAGCCAGCCTGCAAAGTCTCCCAGAGGGCAAATATTTTAACATCAATAAAGATAATAACTCAAATGCATTGAAAAACATTTGAATTCATGAGTTTCAAATGGTGCTAGAAAAACTCCTTGGTCAGTGTTGAAGAATGCCAGAGCACAACTTAGTTTGAAGTTGGTAAATAAAGGAAAAGAGAAAACATTCATCCTTTAGTTCCACTTGAATATTACTTCATGAAACATAGGAGTAGATGATGAGGAGTAATAGAAATAACGTAGTGGTGAAAAGGAAACCTCAGCTTCTGGTGTCCATGATATGAGGACATAGTCTGATGAAGGGACAAACATTTGGGAAGCCTTACTGGATTAATAGATCTGCACAATGATCATCAATGTCTATAAGTACTACAAGGATAAATAGACCAACTGATGAAAGGACACAATCTATCAATGAAGAGGTCTTACCAAAAAGTCCGTTGACATTTTAGATCCAACTGCAAATTACAGGTAATGCTGGGACCGGAGAAATAGGCTAACTCCATGGGGATGCAATCAGCAAAGTGCAGAGTGTGGAAAAGTCTACAGGACAAATGACCCAATTTCTTCAACAAAAATTTTCAAAGACATGAAAGAGAATTGAGAAGGAACCTCAGATACTAATGACCAATCCCAAGGTTTGGCTCTAATTTGAGCAAACAGTTTAAAAAATGTTTAAGATTACTAAGGAAATTTAAAAATAAGAACATTGACTAAATACTTGGGTACATAAAGAACTTATTATTGTTAATTTGTTTTAGGTATGGTAATGTTTGAGGCATTTTTAAATAGCTTTATCTTTTAAATATACATATTGGAATATTTGTAGATGAATTAATATGATATTTGGGATTTACTTCAAAATAAATTAGGGGTTAGGAAGAGATCAATTGAAACTGGCCACAAATTGGTAATCTTTGAAGGTCACAGCAGCACTGTGCTCTGTTTTTGTAGACTTTAAGAGTTTTGATAATAAAAAGTAAAATCAAAAGTAGGTGATAAACTTTAGGTAATTTATAAATCACACACACAACAAAAATTTGAAATTTCATATTTCTTAGATGGAGAACTAAAAAGGCTTGCTCTCAAGTACTCTCCCACTGGGTTACATTTCAAACCAAAACTTTATCTTTAAAAAAAATTCAGGTATCTTTATTTCAGCCTACTTCTACTTTGTTCTTATTACAATCATTTAAAAATTAAGCCAAATATCTATCTGTAAGTTGATTCTGAAGAGGTGATTTAGACACATTCTCACAATTTTCTTTAAAAAAAAAAAAACCCTTAGAATTGTCAATGTTAAAAACAAACAGCTAACCAATCACCAAGAAAGACCTGTTCTAGCTAACTACAACCTTTCCCCCATTGTCTCCCTATCCACTAACATTTTCATTTTATCAACTGTATTATCCTTTCTATTTACATATTGCCATTGATTAAGAGTATAACAATTGTCAGTTTTGAGAGTACAAAGAAAAACTGAATACTAAAAGCTGTTAGAGAAAAGAAACAGATCACCTATCAAGGAAAGCCCATTAGAATCATGGCCAACTTCTCAACACAAACTCTCAAGGTAAGATGAGCTTGGAGTTGAAGTATTTCAAATATTTCAAAGAAAACAGCTTTCAACCCAGACTGATGTACCCTGAAAAACTTTCTTCAAATTTAATGGAAAATAAGACACTTTCATGGCAAAAAACAATTGAAGAAATTCATGCCCACCAAACCAACCATAGAAAGAGTACTGAAAGACATATTAGCTAGAGATAAAAATGACCATAATTCCTAGAACAACAATGGGAAGAAACCACCAAGCAGGGCAAGCACTAAATAAGAAGGGAAAGCAGAGAACCAAGAACAGGAAAACAACACGACAAAGTTAAGCCAATACATATCAGTTATAATCATCAATATAAATGGCCTGAATTCACCAATTAAAAGAAATAGATGGGAAGATTGGATCAAGAAACAAGACCCAACTATGTGCTGTATACAAGAAACACATCAAACTCAAAAAGAAACTCATAGACTGAAAGTTAAAGGATAGAAAACAATATTCTATGCAACAGGAATCCAGAAAAAAGCAGGGGTAGCTATTCTGCTTGGAGATAATGTAAAATTCAAACCAAAAATGATCAAAAGAGATAAAGAAGAGGCTTGTTAAGGGAAAAATTTAAGAGGAAGAGATAGCAAGCATAAATATATATGCATCAAATACAGGAGCACACAACTACATAAAGCAAATATTAATAAACATTAAAAATCAAATATGCATAATACATTGGTAACAAGGGACCTTACCTCATTGTCACAAAGAGATAGATCAACTAGACAAAAAGTCAACAAAGAAATAATTGAACTGAATCAAATCTGTGAACAAACAGACTTACTAAAAAATGTTTACTAAATGTTCTGCTGTTGTTCCATCGAACAACAGCAGAATACACGTTTTTCTCAGCTGTACATGGGACATTCTCTAAAATAGTCTATGTATTAGCCCATAACACAAGCTTAAATAAATGCAAAGGGGCTGAAATTATCACATGGGCATTATCTGACCATAGTGCACTGAAACTGGAAATTAAAAAAACTTCAAAAACTACATAAAGACATGGAAATTAAGTGACATCCTCCTGAACAATCAATGGGTTACAGATGAAATTAAATAAGAAATTAAAAGATATCTACAATTAGATGAAAATATAGATACAACATAATGGAACCTGTGGGACACAATGAAAGCAGTCTTAAGATGGAAATATATAGCAATGAATTCTCATTTCAGGAAAACAGAACAAGCACAAATAAACAACCTAATGCTACACCTCAAGCTTCTAGAAAAAGAAAAGCTAGTCAAGAGCAAAGCTCATAGAAGGGAGTACATTATAAAGATCATAGCAGAAATTAACATGATTGAGAGTAAAAAAATCCCAAAGAATTAATGAATTTGAGTTGGTTCTTTCAAAGAATAAACAAAAATGATAAACACCTAGCCAACCTTATCAAGAAAAGGAAAGAAAAACTCAAATTCACACAATGAAGACTAAAAAGGGTGACATTACTACAGACCCTGTGGAAATTTAGAAGATCATCAGCACCCACTTTGAAAATCTTTACTTGCATAGACTGGAAAATACAAAGGAAATGGACAGATTTCTGGAAACAAAAGAGTTCCAAATCTGAATCAAGAAGATATAAAAATTTTGAATAACCTAGTATCAGTTATTGAAATTGAAAACATAATTAAAAACTTACCAACAAAGAAAATCCCAGGCCTTGATGGATTCACAACTGAATTCTACAAGAAATTTAGAGAAGATTTAGCACCAATACTCCTCAAACTCACTCATGAAAATGAAAGGGAAGCAGTTCTTTCTAACTCATTCCTAGAGGTAAATATTACTCTTATACAAAAACCAGAGAAAGACCCAACCAAAAAAGAGAACTATAGGCCAATCACCCTAATGAATATTGATGCAAAATTCTTAATAAAATACTAGCAAATGATTGGATGATTTGTTGCATCATTTGCTAATAATAAAAGGAATAAGGATAGGAAAGGAAGAAGTTAAATTATCATTATTTGGAGACAACATGATTCTCTACAGAGAAGACTCAAAAAAACTCCATCAAAAGACTGCTATTGTTAATAAGGAAATTCAGCAGCATAGCTAGATACAAAGTCAGTACTGAAAAATCAGTAGCATTCCTGTATACAAACCACAAACTCACTGAGTGAGAAATTATGGAAATAACAGCTTTCAAAATACTATCCAAAAAATGAAATATGCAGAAGTTAGTCTAACAAAGGGTGTAAAAGATCCATACATTGAAAACTGTAATACTCTGAAAAAGGTGATTGAAGGGGAAAACAGAAATGGAAATATTACCCTTGCTCTTGGATAGGGAGAACCAATATAATGAAAATGGTTATATTTCCCAAACTGTTACGCAGATCTAATGTGATCTCAATCACACTACCTCAGTGTGATTTAGAGAAAATATTCCTAAAATTAATTCAGAAATAGAAGAGACTTAGAATGTCAAAAATAATTCTGGGAACCAAAGGCAAGGCAGGAGGCATCACAATCCCTGTCTTGAAATTATACTACAAAGTTACTTCGATAAAATCACGGTACTGGCAAAACAAACAAACAAACAAAAAAAAACAGACCTGAGGATTAATGGAACTGATAAGATGCAGAGACAGCTACAAAGACACTCAGCCAACTTATCTTTGACAAAGGGGCTAAACATGTTCCCTGGAAGAAAGATAGTCTCTTGAATAAGTAGTGCTATAAAAACTGGCTTTCCACATGCCAAAGACTAAAAGTTGAAGCATGTCTATCACTATGCACAAAACTAAAGTTAAAATGGATCAAATATCTAAATATTAAAACTGAAACACTAAATCTACTAGAAGATAAGGTAGGTAGAAATCTTGAAGACATGGGGTAGGCGAAGAGTTCATGAACAAAAGGCAAACTGCATGGAAAGTACTTCAGAGAATCAACAACTGGGGCACCATCTTATTAAGAAGGTTTGCACATCAAAAGAAATCACCAACAGAGTGAAAAGAAAACCCACAGAATGGGAAAAAAAATTTAGTCAACTGTCAATCAGACAAAGGATGTTTACTTGGAACATTTAAAGATTTGAAAAAGTGACACCCTCTCCAAGTTTAAAGACCAAGTGCAAAAATGGCCATCTGAAATGAGCACGTACTTCTCACATGAAGAAATACAAATGGCAAATAAATATATGAAAAAATAATCAAAATCATAGGTCATTCAAGAAATGCAAATTAAAACAACATTAAGATTCCATCTCATCTTAGAAAGAATGGCTATCATCAAAAAATCAATCAATAGCAAATACTGGTGTAATGCAGAAAAGGGAACCATTCTCTGCTGTTAGTGGAAGTGTAGACAGATACAACCACTGTGGAAATCAATGTGGAGAGTCCTCAAAAAACTAGGACTACAGTTCCCTTTCTATCTAGCTATTCCCTTTCTGGGTATTTTCCCAGAAAAATTGAAAACATCACACCACAGTGATACCTGTGCACCCATGTTTATAGCAGCACAGTTTTTAATAGCTAATCTCAGAAACAACACAAATGGTCATCACCTGAGGAATGAACAAAAAAGATGTGGTATTTTTATGTAATAGAGTAATACTCAGGTATAAAGAAGGATAAAATCGAGGCTTTTTTAGGGAAATGGATGCAATCAGAGACAATACTCATAATTGAAATAGATCAGACTCACATGTGTAAATATCATATTGTTTCCCTAGTATAAGAAACTGAAAAAGTAAATAAGATCCAAAATCTACCATAGATATCATGAAAGGGGAAGTGCTCAAAAGGAAAGAACAAACTGGGATAGGTGAAGGGAGAAAAGAAGGAATGGAAGAGAAAACTATATACACACAGATCCACATATGTACATATTTACAAAAGATAGCTAAGATAGTTATACTACTGATTTCTTTTAGTTCATTAGAAATGATTTGTGCTTCTATTGTTAGATCAATTTTTCATGCTTATGTTTTATAATTTGAGCAACTATTTTGAAGACAACCATATGCAATATATTAATCAGTGTTAAATTCCTATTATCTTGTTTTGAAATTCTGTATCATTATTTTTATTTTCTTTCTTTTTAAAATAAGTTTGAAAAGATGGTGACTGTGCTGTCTGAACAGACGGTTCTGACCTGTGTCTGAAGAGAGCCTGTCAGTGGCAGCACAGAGAGGTGTCCCCCGGGACGTGGAGGTGAGGCATTGCCCGAGGAGGGAGCTGGTGTGCGTTGCTCTGGTCCTGTCCTCTTTGGCCTGGGCTCTCCGATGCACTGCTGGGTGAGAGCACTCAGCTGGGTGAGAGAAGGTTTACAATGGTGAGCTAAAAATAAAAAGTAAACATTCAATGTTACTGCAAACTATGGCTTCTGAATGACATGGAAGAATTTGTGGTAATTTTAATCAATAATTCGATGGCTTGTTACACACTTTCACAAAAATAGTTTTGGAAACAACATAGACTGACTAACTTGATATGAGCGGTGTGAGTTGTTGGATGGTAAAGCCACTATCTGTTCATTTGCCAAACAAAGATCTATGGGACATTAACCGCTTGCACACAGGATGCTCAATGACGTGGGAAACATGCAAGAAAACGTATAGGATCTCAATGTGGTTAGCATTTAGCAGGAGGTGTAAAACCGGCAGCACTTTAAAATTTCTGTTGTAAATATGGTTCAGAGAAAAGCATGTGGGATTTCAGATAAATTGAAATCGCTTGCTCTAGTGGTAACAGTCAAGGTGGTATTTGAGATGAGATTTAGGCAACTTGAGTTGGAGTATGTGTGTGTGTGTGTGTGTGTGTGTGTGTGTGTGTGTGTGTGCAGGCTCACATCACTGCATGCACACACGTGTGCACAAGCATGTGCTTACTTGCAATTGTCTGAAAAAGAGGAGCTGAGTCTGAAAGCAGCTTTTCTGATGAAAGAAACAGCATAAACAAAAGGTCCAAAATGTGAACGAAGGGCCAGTGTCTGTGGGACAGTGACAAGTTTGTTTACCCCTGGCTGTATCCATCTGTTGGAGTTTCATAACACTGTCCTCATCACCAGGTCTACTTGGGTCTGCAATATTGTTTTCAAATAACACTCCCATTATTTCTATCACAATGGCAAAGTTCTTTCTGATTCTACCATGAGAGGGAGGTAATTAGATTGTGATGGATCAAGAAACAATATGGAGTCTCTTAGTTATTGGCTTCCTTTTTGTAGCAATAGATTAAGATTTGTAGAGGATGAATCTATATTGAGCTAACTTAATTACAAAATATTTATTTACTTTACAAAAGTGATATCAGATCAGGATTGCTATAAGTAGCCAACTTCCTTCATCCTGTTTATAATATAGCTTCTTTTGCTAAAATTTGGTTTACATGAAATTTCCAGGTCCCAATATGTGGTATAGATCAGGCTGTAATAGCAACATGGAAATGAACAATGCACTTTTGTGTGCATTATACGTTCACAAGAGGTCATTGTTCGTGTCTATGTCCATGAATGCCAAGTCTGTTGTTCAGGATACATGTGACAAACTCTTGGGAAAGGAAAGAGGGGAACTTTATATTTAATTTTATGAGAATAAAATTAATTTTACTCACATTTAATATATAGATTGACAGTAACACGTGTAAAAACTTTTAAAGTAAGTATATATAAATGCTCATGTGCATGTATCTGTATATGTGTTAGTGTCAAGTGTTCACAAGGGCTCTTGTAGCTGCTTGCACTTTGGTTGGCTTCTGGAATGTCACATATTAGGGACATTAGCCTTCTTTGTGGGTTGGTTTAAGCTCCTGTCTTTAGCTGAAGTTACAGGAACCACTGGACAGTTTTAAATAGGAGAGCGGCTCCATCAGAGGGTACGTGTTTAAAGGATCACTTGGGCTACTGTGTGCACAAAGGATCAGAGAAACATTGAACTATGGAGGCTCCAAGTATTTCAGTCATAAGAGATGGGATCGTGTAGCAGCTGATATGACCACCTGGAGGTTTGTGCAAACTTTTTCTTTGTTTTGTTTTGTTTTTAATTTTGAGCATTGCATGTGCCTGGTAGCTTTATGGAACATGTCTGGTACCCATGACTGTCATAGCATGTCTTAGGGCTCAGTTCATACAATGTCTATTTTCTGAGAATTCCAACCTGTTGGCTGGAAACAGGCTGTAGTGTGTTGACTCCAGCTGAGACCTTGGAAATTTTAGCTGAGCAGAGAACTTCCCTGACACCTGTGGGAAAAGCTCCTTTCTTCTTGCTCCCCATAGGAGGTTTTGTTTTAACATCATGCATTTGTTGCTAACTAAATGACGGCAGATTTGTTTACTGTGCTTACTTACTGTCAATCTCTCCCTTGGATATAGAGGCCGACATGGTGAATCTCTGGTGCTGGAAAAGAATCTGCTGTGTAGGAGGTGCTCAATGTTAAAAAAAAATGTGTTCATATCTAGACTTGCTCCTGAACAAACATCAATTATCCCTCCAGAAAGCCTCCCTACCTGTGCTGGGGAGAAGCCTCTCTGGCTGAATGGCAGTTTTCATTTATGCCTTAGGCCCTGTTTGGTTTTGTAGAGCCTCTCATTTGCCAAACAACTGTCATTTTTACGTTTTTCTGACTATAGAGTAAAAGCAGAACAGGAAATGAGAAGTAGGTGTGTAGAGCCCAAATGGCCACTGCTCTGGGCGCAAGCAAGAGACTGTAGACAGAGAGAGGCCCCAAAAGGAGTGGAGGGCAGCTGTTCAATGAAAAAGGCTGCTGGGCCAGCAGGAAGGGGCAGTTGTGCTCTCCAGTAAGGCACCAAATATGCTTTTTCACTTCTAAGTGAGATTTATTTTATTTTTCTTTAGGGTCAATTTGAAGAAAAACACAGTCTCCCTCCCACTCTTCTTTCTCACTTCTCACTTCTTCTTTCCATAGACTCTTTCATCAATTCAGGTAGATTGAAAGCTAGTAACTACATTATAATAATAATAATGGCTAAGGTTTATTGTGTTCTTACTACAAGTTAGGTGTGCTTTGCAGAGACTCAGCTCTCTGAAAGCTAATGGTAATTCAACGTGCAGTGCTATAATTGGCACCATTTTACAGATGAGAAAACTGAGATTTGTTTTTAGAGAGGGTGAAGAAAATAAGTTCGATTACGTGTAGCTCATACACCATGGGGCTGAGACTAAACCCCAGCAGGCAGACTTCAGAACCCACAGTCAAAACTGGTGCATTATTCTAGCTCCTTTTATGACATTATTGACCTGTTGCTGTGGTAATGAAAACCAAAATTTCCAATCTAGTAGTTTCATTCCTCAGTGCACTTTGGAGATTTACCTGCGCTGAATTTTGGAAAGAAAGGATTGTGCAGTGCTCCCCTCTATAGCTCCAGGGACTCCCATGTGACCAGTGTTTCGATATCTGCTGATGAAAACTGCATGACCTCATTTCCACTTTCCTCCAACCCTCAGACCATCAACAGTAGTAGCAGAAAGGATTCAAAATTTCTCTTGCCTTTTAGGAATTGCTTGGCTCAGAAGGGAGTGGCAATGTACTTGCATTACCTTTAAATGCTGCCTTACAATCCTGTGTATCTTGATGAAATGAATCAGGGAAAGAGTTAAAAATGGATTTGCCAACAAGATCAAATTTCACTCTATGGTTAAAAGCATGAAAATCAAGTTCCCATAAACAACAAGAATTTTTATTTTCATAGAAATCAGAATTTCTTTGCTTTTCCTGCTTATTTGGTCAGCATCCTATCTTCTTCCTCTGAGATGAGGGCTGGAGGGTGGTGGATATGGGCCATGGGTTTGGATATAGAGCTGAGACTTTGCTTAGTGGATAAGTTCTTATTAACCATTGCTACAGGCTCATTATGCAGAGGGTAGAGTGGTAGGGTTATCTACAGTCTTGCTGCCTTGGAATTAGTGCTCACTCTGCTTTTTAGTCTAGAGAGTGTTTTAATGGGATCTGCCAAACAGTCATGGGTGGTGATGTGTCTGTTCATTAATTCCTTAATTTATTTTCTAGCCAATGGCTATTTTCCCAGAGTTGTTAAATGGCTTAAGAAATATGTGAAAGGGTTAATTGCGACATCAGCCATCTCCTAGGTCTCACTACAGCTTGGTGTCAGTGTAGTCCACCAGGACCTGACCACTGGGACATTCATGCAGCAGAGAGCATTGGGCAAGACTGATTCAATTACAGGCCAAGGTATCTCAAGGGATAGAGAGCCTAACTTGATGACAAGGGGTGACAAACAGCTGGTTCTAAGGCACAACTTATATTACATTATTAAGGGGAAGGGTTACATCTTGGTTCAAAACACAAAAATTCAATTTTTTTTAGAACTGCTACAACAGAGAATATGGAAGAGTCACTGAAATAAGAACTAGAGAGCTAGTTTTGACCTTGCAAGTGACTTAAATTAGATACCATGTGCCTAGTAGCACTCAGTAGATATTTGATGAACCTTTCACTAAGGGAAGTCATGGGCCAGGATTAGTGACTACCCTGCTTCAGTCTAGAGGATTTTTTTTTTATTGGGATTCTAGCAAGCAGTCAGTGGCATTGATGTATGAAAAGAAACCTGTTTTGGTCTCATTTCTAGTAGTCATTAAAGAGTAAATGCCTATCATGTGATTTTAAATATAATGATTTTTAAATGTTACTATTGTGATTTTTATTGCGTAAGACACAAACAATGGAAGAGAGATTTAATTAAACAGATTAAATCACCATAACATAGATGAGATCTGGCAATTTAAGCATCCTTTTAACTGGTCGCTTTATAGAGGATCAAATTACATTGTATAAAGAATTTCAGAAACATTAACACTAAAAAGAAGAATCCAAGAGCCACTCTGATTAGAGATTGACTATATTCATTAGCCTAAATGTGAGAAGTAGAATTTCATGGTTGAGAGAATCAGGTTCTTGGAGCTTGAATCCTGGCTCTGACCTTGATCCCATGTCCTCAGGCAAGTGTCTCTTCTTAAACCCTGGATTATGTGTTGCTGTAATGACAATACACCTTTCCTTATATCATGGCTGGACAGGTAGAATAGAAATGTCTTTAAAACACTTGGCACAATGTCTAGCGTGCAGTAAAGGCCCAGCACATGTTTAGAGAAAGGACATGTTCCCTATGTACCCAATGCTGTTCTCAAGAGTTGATCAAACAGTTCAACCAGAAGTGTTCTCTAGCTGCTAAGAATGGGAAACAATGCTTCAAAATAACTTTTCTTGATGAATATGTATTAAGAATACATGTGTTCTTTTGTTCTCCCTCAACAGCCCCCACGTTAGAACATGGTTTTCCTTATTTTGGACAGGGAATCCTTTGACTTGTTAGTGTGTTCATCTCAGTATGCTGACAGTTTATTGTGCCTCTTTTCAGGTCCATTCATTGGCACTCTGGCTCTGTACCAGTCTGTTGTGAATTCAGCTAGCAAGAGTTCATTAGCCAGCATTTGCCCTGCTTTATGGGGTCACAGAGTGCTGTAGACCCCAGTGGGACAGCAGGAAGATATGAGGATCCTCAATTCATTGGAAGACATGGAAACTGTGACTTCTGCTTGCTTTTCCTAAAGTGAAATGTCTGCCACTGGGCCCACTTGAGTAAAAAAATAAGTCTCAGTAGATGTAATCCAGGCATCTGGTGTTGCCAACCCTGGCCCTAAGCACCCAAACGCAGGATTTCTAAATATCCAGAAAATGAAGCAGGCAATTTTCCTTGGACCAGGGTGATTATCTCCTTGTGTTTGTTGGTACAAACCCAAGATAACTGCATTTTCTAATAGTTATGTAATGGATACAGAAAACAAAATATCAAGCAAGAATGCAAACAGGAAGGAAGAATTAAAAATTCCTTGGCCGTGGTTTGGAAATCACTGCTTGTAGTTACTCTTACATCCCTCATCTCATTTAATCTGCACAAGCATCTTGCCATGGGAATTTCGGAAAAGATTTCTGCGTTTTAATATGAGGGTTCTGAAGCTCAGAAAATGTGGCAAAATGGCCCTAAACTCTTTGGGTTATTAAAAGACAGAACTAGGGCTCCAACCCAGGTCTTAGAAGTCAAGCTTGAACTCTTTTGTTCTTGCATTGTGCTATTGGGTGCAGAGGGTCTCATGAGTACAGATGTGTGTTAAAATATGCTGGGGGGGGTGTTTGTGAGTTTAATAAAAAAAGTTAAAGGCAGAATTCTTATTATTATTAAAGAATTCCTTATTTATATCTTTATACTTCTGTCAAAAGAGAACTCAGAGAAGACAAGCTGGGCAGTGAGAAAAAGGCATCCTCAGTAAGAGAGAGCTTACTGTACCCACATCCTGAGATGCACAAGGTTAAATGTGATCGTGCACTGTAAACCCTTCCTCTCTCTCCTGTTAGTTCTTCTGGGGATGTGCATTCCAAAGCCACTTAAATATAGACACCTAGCACACATGTACACATGATTTTTATTACTGTTATAGGTTTGTAAAAACAATAGCAGATTGCCATTCTAGGCTCCCCTTACAGTACCTTCAGAATTAGTAGGTGACAACACTATTCAACAAGTTTTTAATTTCACTCACAAGAATCCAACAATTTAATATAACAAAAATCCAAGAATCACATGTTTTATAGGAGCATAGTTTCATGTTTCATAAAAGCAGTGTTATATCGTTGTGGGGAACTGTTATGAGTTTATAAAAACAATCTCAACTTTCATCTCTTAGGCCCAACAGGGACCACATGAAATGAATCTCCAGTCCACCAGAACCAATACACATTCCATAATCAGCTGCCTGTGGGAAGACAGAGAACCAATGCAAGGTTGAACTGTTTGGGTCTTGTGTTTATTAGGCTGCTCCTGCAGAGTGTGTAGATGGTAGGTGGCAAGGAGCTGCCTCACGCTTCCTAGGAGGGGCCTGAGAAGACACAGGTGACCACTGCTCTGTGCATATTTAGCACTTTCCACTGTACTGATCATTGCAGTCTCCCAGTGTCAGCTGTGGGGTCCACACACTGAATAGGTGCAAATAAGGAAGAGTTGGTTCCTTGATTACTGATATTGGCATCTGGCTTCTCCACCCAAAAGATAGGGAGGGAGGGAGACAGAGAAAGAAAAGGAGGAGGAGAGAGAAAGGAGGAGGAGAGAAGAGAGGACAGGAGAGGAGAATACAGTCTCACTAAATTATCCAGGTTGGGATTGAACATGTGATCCTCTGATCCTCCAGCCTCTGCCTTCTAGAGAGCTGGGGTGGTAGGTATATGCTACCATCCCAGTGCAGTTTCTCTCCTAAGTTATCAATCCTCACTAGGAAATTGAACATTATGTAGTTGCTTAAAAGCAGTGTACTTGGTCAATGCTCTGAGATTAAAGAGGCACTTTTATGTGACTTATTTTTTCTTTTTTTTCTCAGAAAAACTCCAGAAGTGGGATTCTTCTGGTTCCCCTGATGCCACTCCAGGGTATTTTTGTTTACTCTGTGTGTCAAAATCAGGTATGGATTCTATGCTTGGATGTCTCTCAGCCTTCACTTTAATTTTAGTCAAGACTGTCCTCATGTGGCAGACAGATTATCATCTAATACCTACTTGAGACCTGAACAAAAAAGTTTCTCACCATTTGTGGACAGAATTGCACAATCCTACTAATCACTTTTTTTTTCAATATATCATTCCATTTGATTAGCGAAGCAATTTATATTTACTGAACACTTGCTATATTTGACAAGAAAAATAACAAAAATAATCACAACAGAACAACACTGTCCTAATTTCTAAGACTTTCAATATGTCAGACAGATTGCTAAAGGTTAGATATGTATTATCTCATTTAATCTCTACATCAATTTCCATTCCACAGACAAGGAAAGGTACTACAGAATATAGTTAGATGACATGGCAGCTATGTAACTAACTCAGAGAGAAATGCCACTTTTAGGAAGAAAATCTTTCCCCAAGTCTTTATTAAAAGCTTATTTTGGGCCAAATCCTTGTCCCATCACTGGAGATATGGGGCCCCCTGAGAGAAAGCAAGAGCCTGACCTCAAAGAATTGTTCTTCTAAGGGAAATAAAACATGCAGAAGCAGCTGTATTAGCCAGTGTCAATTTTGTGTTGTCATCCCTCTTGGAGCCTTGGACAGACAGGCTCTTAAGGAGAACAGATCTCTGCCGACGTCCTTCAAAGGCAACTAAACCGAATCTGTGCATGAGAAGTCCCTGGGAAATGCCCTAAAAATACAAAAATCATCTCAGAATTGTACAGAATCTCTGACAGTGGGGCTTAGGAATCTGTATTTTTTAAAAAATCTCCCTTGGTTCTGTAAGAAGGCAAGATGTCCACTCTCAGTAGACCTGTTCAACATAGGTAGGTCTTAAAGTTTTAGCTAGAACAATGATGCAAAAGAAAAAGTAAAAATATTAAAAATAGAAAAGGTACCCTCCTCCCAAGACAAACTTCTGCAGACCTTGGGGCAAGGATCTGGGTGTGCAACACCAGACAAGGACTGATCCTCGGCTGCCCAGTGCTGGTTGGGGCAAGGCTGACCTCGATGTGCAAGGTTACATGTCTTGTATGTGACAACAAATCAAATGCCATAGAATCTTTCTGGGACATCATTGGAATTTCCAGAAAGATACCAGTGCAGTGGGAAAGATGCTACTTCGCAGTCATGTTTGGTTACTGAAATGTTGGCTAAACTCACAGAAACTGAAGCTTTAGAAGAAAAACTCTACGTGTGTGACTGCTGTAACTCAAAGCATGGGAGATTCTCTTCAAAGTATATCACTCTCACAGAAGCCAGGAAATAGCTCCTGATCTGCTACCTGCATCAGGTTCCCAAGCGGTTGCAGCTTGAAATCTAATGAAAAGTAATATCCCGTGACTATTTTCCAGTCATGGTCACTTGTAAGCATACATTTGAAAGGGCCCTATATAAGCACATAACCAAGAGAAGATCAGTGTTCATGGTGGCTTTGAGGAGACCTTGAACATGAAGCCCTGTTGCTGCAGAGAGACCTGGAAAGCACTCAGACTCCAGGGCTTTCTCTGAGACTTGTCTGCCGTCGTGATGCACTATGGGAAAGGGTTCGCCCGGGACCCAGTATGGCCCATTGCTATAATCCTGAAGGAGGGGCCTGGGTGCACTGCAGCGACTCCAGGCTGAGCATGTGCACCTCGGCAGAGGTGTGCAGGGCCCAGGCATACATACATCCAGTTGCACATGTGGCGGGGCCCTGAGAGCAATCACCAGGAGCTCCCTGGGGACAACTAGCAGCCCATGGATGGGGACCGGGACGATGCGGACATCCCTGCTGGTGACCGCCACAGCTAACCCAGGACACCAGTCTGCTTCTTGAAATGTGGAGACTTTTTAAAAAGGGCTGAGTTACAGTTCTGGGCTTTTCTTTTTTAACCTCAGAATCAGTGAATACACTACATTTATACATTTTGTGTCGAATATAACTTTTTTTTTACAGAGATGAAACATAAATACATGCTTTTCAAGTGCTTGGTTGTTTGAAACTGTTTACCTTGGGCTCATGTTACCTCTTAAATCAAATGTTTTAACTGACTCAGATCATGAATTTGTGCAATCTACTGACATGCAGGCAAGCATTTTATATACACTTGTTACTTATTTATTTGTTGTAGCTGTTTTCTATACAGATTGTAAATAGATGGAAAGTTGGACACTTTCTTCACAAATAGTCTTACCCCAAAAATAGAAAAGAACATTTCTTGCAGGCCAACCTGAAGTCACCTTGCCCTGTGAAGGGGGCTAAACTAAAGCTTTGAAAGTGACATAGCAAGGCCTCACACCCTACAGTCACACCCTGTGACATTCCCAAGGCTCTATGCATGATGGGACTCAGAAGAGATTAATTTGGTTAATGGAATTTGATTTAAAATTTTAACAGTTGTTGAACTGTGTGTTCAAGGCCAGCCTGGGTTATACAATGAGATCCTGTCTCAAAAAAGAACAAAAAATATTTTTTTAAACAATTATTCTTTATTTAGCACAAACTACATTTAAATGAAAATGGATTTACAAATGTACTTTTAAGTGAACTTTGTAACTATGGATATGAAAAGGAAAGGATGGCTGGGACTTACTTGAATTCACCAAACCTGTGTATTATGTTTTGTATAGTTTATCTTGAGTATGAGTTCATTCTGTGTTTGATAACATTATATCTCTTAAAGCTTTATAGAGTTTGAAATTGTTAGTTTAAGGAAATCAAAGTCTTGAAGAGAAAACTACAGAGGCCTAAAAAGGTAACCATTCAAGATCAGGGACTGGCCTACATGTGTAGTATTTTATTTTTCTAAATAGCTGAAGCCTGGATATTTTACTCTTGCTAGAACTATGTAAGTACTGGGAACTTCTTAGGTAAATTCTGCTGCTAATTTAAAAGGAGTCCGCTCACCTCTGCAAGTCAGTGACAGAAGATTGCAAGCCACTGGCAATCACTTGAAGATCATTTGTCCCTTTTCTCTGAAATAAATTTATTTGCAGCTTGAAATCTAATGAAAAGTAATATCCTGTGACTATTTGCCACAGGGTCACTTGTAAGCATACATTGGAAAGGGCCCTATATAAGCACATAACTTAAAGTTTCAAAAAACAAATCACCTGGAGCAGCTGATGATGAAGCACAGTGACAATTTATCACTCAACTCTATGCAACTAGAAATGAAAAGGGTGAAATCACAACAGTCCCTGCAGAAATCTAGAAGAAACTTGTATTCTAGCAAGATGGAAAACACAGAATAAATGGACAGATTCCTAGATACATATGAATTTTCAAAGCTGAATCAAGAAGACATAAAATTCCTAAATAACTCAATATCAGCAAATGAAATTAAGATGTAATTAAAAACCTGTTAACAAAGAAAAGCCCAGGCCCTGGTGGATTCACTGCTGATTCTACAAGAAATTTAGAGAAGAGCTAACATCACTGCTTCTCAAATCTTTAATGAAACTTAACAGAAAGCAATACTTCCAAATTCATTCCTGGAAGCAAGCATTACCCTGATACCAAAACCAGAGAAGGAACCAACTAAGAAAGAGAATTACAGGCCAATCTCCCTAACAAACATTGATTCAAAAAATCCTTAATAAGATATTGGCAAACACACTGCAGCAAATCATCAAGAAGGCTATACACCATGATCAAGTGGGATTCATCCCAGCAATGCAAGGATGGTTCAACATTTTTAAATCCATAAATATAATACAGTATATTAATAGAGCCAACGACAAATCATATGATCATCTCAACAGGTGCAGAGAAAGCATTCGTGATTATCTTTGTCACTTTTCTCTTATTGCTGGGATTGGAAGAAAAGGTTTAGTTAGTTTACAGTTTTTGGAGGTTTCAGTCCCTAATCAGCTGGCTGTAAGGTGGGGTGGCACGGT
This sequence comes from Hydrochoerus hydrochaeris, assembly GCA_004027455.1. Taxonomy (NCBI): domain Eukaryota; kingdom Metazoa; phylum Chordata; class Mammalia; order Rodentia; family Hydrochaeridae; genus Hydrochoerus; species Hydrochoerus hydrochaeris. The sequence goes on from PVLA01000604.1 coordinate 416,747, forward strand.
AGTGGAGCAACACTTCAAGGCAGCAGCCAGAGCAAAAGGGGGAGAGCAAGCCTGCTTTCTTCCCTTATAGTATACACAGGCCACTGTCCCCCAGGGTGGATGTGGCACTCACAAATTTCTGTGCCTTCCTCTTGCATAAGATGAGGATATTTGCAAAGTAAGGACCCTAGTTCTCTGCTGAGTCTCTCAGTTAAACTTCTAAACTTCTCAATTTGACACACTGTATCAACCCATAACAATGATAAAAACCCTACAAAAAATTGGAATAGATGGTCTTTATCTCAATCTGATAAAAGCCATTTATGATAAACCAAAGGCCAACATCATACTAAATGGACAAAAACTGAAAGCTTTCAATCTAAAATCAGGAACAAGACAAGTATGTCCACTGTCTCCACTCTTATTCAGCATAGTGCTGGAAACTTTAGCTGCAGCAATTAGACAAGAGAGAGAAATAAAAGAAATAAAGATAGGAAAGGAAGAAGTTAAACTATTGTTATTTACAGATGACATGATACTCTACTTAGAAGACCCCAAAACCACCAAAAGACTTCTAGATTTAATAAGGAAATTCAGTAATGTACCTGGTTACAGTCAACACTCAAAAAAAACTAATAGCCCCCTGTACATGAATAACAAATTCACTGAGAGAGAAATCAAGGAAATAATATCCTTTACAATAGCATCCAAAAAATGAAATATTTCAGAATCAATCCAACAAAGAAAGAAATCAAGGAAATAACAGCTTTCACCATAGTATCCCCCAAAATGAAATACCTAGGAGCCAGGGATGCTCAGTGGTGCAAGTGCCTGCCTGGCAAGCACAAGGTCATAAGCTCAATCCCCGGTACAAAAACAAAAACACAAACAAACAAAATCTTACTGGAAAAATGAAATACCTAGGAATTGATTTAACAAAGAATGTAAAAGACTTCTACATTGAAAACTACAGTACTCTGAAAAAGCAGATTGAAGAAGATATTAGAAAATGGGGAGATATCCCATGCTCTAGGGTAGGAAGAACTAATATAGTGAAAAAACCCATACTTCAAAAACTATTATACAGATTCAATGCAATTCCAATCAAAATTCCAATAACTTACCTCACAGAATTAGAGAAAACCACCCTAAATTCCTCTGAAAGCAGAAGAGACCTAGAATAGCAAAGGCAATCCTGGGTGACAAATGCAAGGCAGGAAGTATCACAATCCTTGACTTGAAAGTATACTGTAAAGCTACAGTGATAAAAACAGCATGGTACTAGCAAAAACAAAACAAACACACAAACAAAAGTAACATATCCAAAGATCAATAGAACAGATTAGAAGATACAGAAGGAACTCTAGACACACTAAACCACCTTATCTTTGACAAAGGTGGTAAACACATTCACTGGAAGAAAGACAGCCTCTTTAATAAATGATGCTAGAAAAACTGGCTCTACACACGCTGAAGATTAAAACTGGATCTGTATCTCTCACCAGGCTAAATTTAGAATTGGTCAAAGATCTCAATATTGAAACAGAAACAATAAATCCTCTGGAAGATAGAGTAGGGTAAAACTCTGAAGACATTGGTGTAGGCAAAGACTTTATGAATAAAACCTCAGTTGCACAGGAACTATCCCAAAGAATAAACAACTGGGATCTAATCCTGCTGAAATGCTTTTGCAAAGCAAGAGAAATCACCAACAGCCTGAAGAGACAACCCACAATGTGAGAGAAAATGTTTGCCAGTGTTCCTCAGACAAAGGATTACTATCAAGAGTATATAAAGAACTTAAAAAAAATCAGTCCTCCCAAATTTAAAGACACAATCCAAAAAAGGAATACACACTTCTTAGATGAAGAAATACAAACAGCAAATCAATATATGAAAAAATGTTCAGCATCACTGATCTTTCAAGTGATGCAAATTAAAACAACACTGAGATTCCACTGCACCCAGGAAAGAATGGCTATCATCAATAAATCAACCAAAACAAATGCTGGAGAGGCTGTGGGGAAAAAGGAACTCTTCTCCACTGTTTGTGGGAACGTAGACTGGTGCAACTTCTGTGGAAATCGATGGGGAGATTCCTCAAAAAACTAGGATTGGAAGTCCTATTTGATACAGCTATTCCCCTTTGGGTATCATCCCAGAACAATTAAAAACATTGTACCACAGTGATGTGTACTCATTTTTTTGGCAGTACAATTTGTAATAGCTAGATATTGGAAACAACCTAAATGCTCATCAGTTGAGGAATGGATAAAAATGTTGTATTTTTATACAATGGAGTACCACTCAGCCATAAAGAAAGATAAATTTGAGACTTTTATAGGAAAATGGATATACTCCTTAGTGAAATAAATCAGACATGAATGTGTAAACATTGTATTTTCTCACTTCTCATTGTATGAGAAGCTGAAAGAAGCTATATATATATTAAAGATAGTTAAGACAATTATACTACTGATTTCTCTAACCTCATGGAAAAGAAAGGTTTGTGTTAATGTTGTTCAAATGATTAAATGCAGATGTCTTGTATTCTGAGTAACTGATTTGAAGATTACAATATGCAATGTATATACCATTGTTAGCCCCTAATTCTTGTGTTTTGAAGATTTTTTCTTTAAATAAAATTTTAAAAATAGAAAAAGTAGAAGTCAAGTTATTCTTATTTGCAGAGGATGTGATACTGCATTTAAAAGAGCTTCCAGACCATACCAAAAGACTTTTAGAGCTGATAAATAATATTAGCAATGTAGTAGGTTGTAAAAATTAACATTAAAAATTAATAGCCTTAGTATGCACCAGTAATGGACTAGCTGAAAAAGATACCAGAAAAATAATTCCATTAACAATAGCTAAAATAAAATAAAATACCCAGGACTCAAGGAGGCAAAAGACTGCTACAGTGAAAATTTCACAGCATTAAAGAAAAAAATTGAGGGGAACACCAGAAGATGAAAAGACCTCCCATGTTCAGGGATTCACATAATTAATATTGTCAAAAAGGTCTTATTACCAAAAGTGACCTCCATATTCAATGCAATCTCCATCAAAATACCAGTGACATTCTTCACAGAACTAAAAAAGTCCTAAAATTCATATGGAGACATAGAGGATCCAGAGTAACCAAAGCTAAAATCCCTGAGCAAAAAGAGCAAGTCTGGAAGCATCACAATACCTGATTTCAAAATATACTGCACAACCATAATAACAAAACATGTTACTGGAACAAAAAAATAGACACATAGACTAAAGAAACACAAGAGAGGACACATAGACACAAACTCATTGTAGTACTGACATTTGATTACCTAAAAGAATATTCTGGAGAACAGGTGTCTTCAACAAATGCTGCTGTCGAAGACTGAAACTAGATCCTTATCACTCACCCTGTACTAAAATCAATTAAAGTTGGATCAAAGATCTAGGTATAGAACCAGAAATTTTGCCAGGTGTGGTGGTGCATGCCTGTAATCCTAGCACTCAGAAGCTGAGACAGGAATATTGTCATGAGTTTGAGGCCAGATTGCACTCCATAGTGAGACCCTGTCTCAAGAAAAATAAACACAAAACAAAACAACAAGAAACACACAGCCAGAACAAAAAAATATATAAAATAAAAACAGAAACAAACAAAAAATGGAATTTTGAAACTACTGAAAACAAAAACATAGAAAACTCTTGAAGCCATAGGCATTGGCAAAGTCTTCCAGCACAGAACTCCAATGGCGCAGGAAATAATAGCAAGAATCAGAAAATGGGATTACATAAAATTAAAAAGTTTCTGCACAGCTAAGAAAGTAAAGAGACAGTCCATAGAATGGGGGAAAATGATTGCCATCTACTCTTCCAAAGAAATGATTAATATCTAGAATGCACAAAAAGCTAAAAAAAACCCTCAATAAATAAATAGCCTATTCAATAAATGAACAAATGAATCAAACAGACATTTGCCAAAAGGAGTACAAATGATCCTTAAGTATATGAAAAAATGTTCAACATCTTAAGCCATTAGAGAGTGCAAGTAATAGGGGATGGATATGAGCAAGATATACAACCTCTGAAACCCAGCAAAAATGTGAAACTGGAGAGAGTCGGGGGCAGCAGGGGATGAGAGTAAAAATGATCACACGATGTTATGTGCATGTCTGACTCTGCCAAAAATAAAACACACTAATCTCTATAACTAATTAAAACAAGAGGAAAAAAAAAACCTCTCTTGGTGGCTCTGATGATTGAGTAAATTTGCATTATCTGTTTTTGGAGGTGAGGTCAGACCTCACTCAGGTCTTCTTGTGGGACTGAATGCTATTAGTCACTCATGCTGACATCTGCCTCCATCTGCAATTTACAGACCTTTAAAAACTTAGTTCACAGAGTGAGATACATTTTACATCCTGACCTAGGGCACACCATGTATATTTGTGTGTCTTTGTATACAGTGAAACAAAAAAATGTATGCGAGTGTACCTACTGTTACAAAAATGCAGATTTTCCTCCTTTTTATTCTGTTCCATCATCTCTTCTTCATTAATAAAAATGGACCAAACCCACTCATTAATCACAATCCACAAGGAGGTGTTGACCCACAGTTTGGAAAGCAGTGACTTAGAATGTATTACATGTGTCTCAGGCGTTTCCCATCTTTGCCTCAGTTCTGCAAGCCTTAGGTTTTTCTTCTGAAACATAAGCAGGTTATTAGATCTTAAACGCTTAGGTTCTGAACATCTATCTGTTCACAAGTAAATGTCTCTTTAGTTGTTCCTTGCTGCTGTCAGTTCTATTGCCCTGGATTAATGTGCCATGCTTTCCACCCCATCACTAGTTTAATCCCTGTACCCTTTCCAAGTATCCTGTGTCCCTCTTAAACTAGAAAGGCCAGAACCAGCTCCAGCAGATGTAACCTGTGCTGAGTATAACTCGGTAAAATCAATCATCCATCTCTTGTACTTTTTTCTCTGTTTGAATTAATAATAAGAAAAAAAGAAAGAAAAAAGAAAAGAAATAATTAGGTGTGCACAGGGAATGTCCTTCTCTTCATTTAGTCATTTCACAAGTATTTACTAAATGCCTACTACATATGTAATGGTCTCTATATGTTGGGTAAGTAGAAAAGTCCTGAATAATTCTTTCTCATTTTTTTTTAACTCTTAGTTTCCTCCGTCACATGTAGAAATGGAGAATTAGGGTAAGTACGGGTTAGCACATTTGAGAACCAGCGATATAACACACTTTTGAGTCCTTGTGCTGATGTGGATGGGAAAAAGATTTAATTTGTCATCTGTAGGAAAATGGATGCACTTTTGGACCACAGTGTTAAGTGAAATAAATCAGACACAAAATCTTAAATATTACATGGTTTCTCTTCTATGAGGAATCCAAAGAATAAATAAAGAGGAAAATAAAAGATAGAAAATAGAAGTAGGGAGATAGATCTTTTTCAACTGGGAAAGGAACCAAGAGACAGAGGGAGGAGGGAAGGAGGGAAGGGAAAGGAGATGAACAAAGAATTAAGATGAGTTATGTCCATTGTACCAGCTCCTCACAAGGAATGTGATCATTGCACACCGCAAACATGTACTAAAAATAAGTAGAACAAAACTTCTTTGTGGAAAAGCAATGATTCAAAATATACCAAAGAATGGGACAGTTCAATAACAACCCCAGTCATGCACCTACCACCTTGTTTTGAAGGCTATATTGTCAGTGTTTTGGGCTCTTTGCTACTGTTATTTATTTGTCTTTTTTGTTTCGTGATTTCTCGGAATTTGTTTTGCTTTGTTTTGTTTTGTTTTGTTTTTCCCTCTAATACAGAAAGGATAGGTATACATGTAGAGACTCATGAATACATTTATGACTCTAAACTCATAAACTCTAAACAGTTTATGAGAATCAATTATATAATGCATGAAGAAATGAACAGCTACTTCGAAGAAAAAGAGACACTAATGTACCCAGTGCTGATTCCGTGGCATCATGATGTGAAATCCAGCAATATTATTATTCTTTGTTCAGAGTGATTTTAGTCTGTTTTGTATTGTTTAATTTCAACATACATGAAGGTCTGGAGAGCTACTTTGAAAAGAATGAAAGTCATTATGGCAGCCATTGTTGACTTCTATTGTCTGGTCTTGAAGACCTAAAGTGCCTTCGTCATCCTGTTTTGATCAGTTTTATACTATTTTGTTTTGTATGAATTCATTGTGTGTGAAGGAAGATATGGACAACTAATTAGAAAAAAACAAGAGACAATATGATAGACAGTGAAGATCTATTGTCTTACTTTGAAATCTATATCTCTTACATTGTTTTCTTCTGATCTGTTTTATTCTGTTTTGTTATGTTTAATTTTAACCTCTTTAAAATAAAATTTAAAAAAATAGTGGAATAGTTCAGAAGAGATTTTGTTAATAAGATACATGATATAACAGAAAAAAAGAGTTAAAAAATCTATCAACAGGGAGGACAAATCTCAAATTTTAGCTTTTCTACCAATAAAAATACTCTCACACCATTCCTCAGATCCGGTGTTAGGTTTCTTGCAACTAAAACTGACAGAAAGCCCAACTCAAACTATCTTGAGCCAGAATGAAATTTTTTTTACACTCCATCCCCGAAAAATTCACAGCCCCAGATAAATTGAGGGCAGTCACTAATGCAGCAAAGACTTGGTTTCCTCCCCTGTTTTAGTTCTGTTTTCCACAGAATAAACTCCATTCAGTCTGAGTGTTGGTCCATTTCCTCACTGCTGGGACCAAAATACCTGACACTTCATCTTTAAGGAGGACCGACTTATTTTGGCTCACAGTTTCAGTCCATGGTCAGCTGATTGCAAGGCAGAAGGTACATGATGGAAGGGGCTGAGCAGTTGAAAGCTGCTCATTACTTGGAGCCAGGAAGCAGACAGAGAAGGAAGGACCTGGGGAGAGACATACCTTTCTTGGTTCACACCCTCAATGAGCCACCTCGTCAAATCACACCACACTTCTTAACAAGTTCACCAAAGTGTTGCATAAACCAATCACCTTCCAAAAGACCCACCTCTGAAATACATGAGGCTTTGGAAAGGAATTCTAGAACTAAACCATAGCATGGCTTTGCAGATACAAAGGGGACCAAGAGATGGGAACGAGGGGGATAAGGAAAGTAAAAGGAATTAAGATGTGTTACATGCATATATTGACTCTCTGCAATGAATACAATCATGATATATTGCAAACATATTAGTAAACACTGATACAATTTTTTAAAAAGAAAATAACATTGAGCTCCATATTCTTTTCCCAAAGTGACAACTCAGACCCAATTCCTTTGTGGCATAGAGATGGGGAATACCACTGCTACACCGGCAATTTCAGAAGTGACATAGTCCATAGGTGGGCTCCCAAGCCTGTTTCCGAACCATCATGGAGGTCAGGAAACTATAACATGTCTGTGGGCTTGAGGAATGTGGAATTCCCTCCAGATCATGTGGTCTGACTGAATGGAAGTGGATGCCCAGCTGCTGAAAAATAGATGTGACTGGCAGGGAGGACCGAGCCATCAAATCAGAGGTCCAGTGTCTGGGCACAGACAGAGGCCTGCTCCAGTGTTCTCTAGAAGAAGAACTGACTTCCACACAGCCCTTCTTCTAATCATCTCTGTGAGTTTAGCAAGACACACTCTCACCTAGGGTGGCATGCACAGGCTTCACTGAAAAGAATGGTGATTCAGCCAACACTTGAAAGAAGTGAGAGGAATTGGCCAAGTAGCTACCATGGGGGAGATTTGGCAGAGAGAAAAAAGCCATTCAAAGATGGTGGGGTGGGAGTGAATCTGGCCTATCTAAGGAAAAGCTAGGGGGTCAGTGTGAATGGAAAGGGCCAAGAAACAGAATGCCAAGTGAAGGACTAGAGCTAAGGGAGGGGAGAGAGCTGAGGACTGGCTTTCGTCCTAATAAAAACACAGAACCACTATGGGGTTGGCTGGATGACTGTCATCATCTGACATTTATTTTTTACATTTGAAGTTTTTATTTAACACATATTAATAGAATTCAGGGTTATATTTACACAAAGTACAGTATGCATTAATCGTATCTAAGCTACCTTCTTCATCTCCCACCCATCCTAGTCCTCACAATTCTTCCAAGTGTCCTATTTTTTTTAAGGGAATGAAAATTTTTGTTTATTTATTTATTTTACATTTTATTTTAAAGAGAAAAAACCAGAAAAATCAAGAAGCAAAGGAATAAAATGACACTAACAAAAACAAAATGACAACAACAAAATAAAACAGTAGCCATACAGGATTTCAAACCAAGATGATAGGACTTCAACAATGGTTGTTATAGTGCATATTGTTATCTTTAAAACAGTTGCTCAGGTTACCAGACGCTGGCATGAAAAACTGACCAAAGATTATAATTTCCCTTTGAGCAGTTTCTTTCCCTTTCACTAAATCTATTGTAACTTTTGGATCTTATGTACTCTTTCAATTTCTTATACTAGGGAGACTATACAATGTTTACACATGCAAGTCTGGTTTATTTTACTTATGAGTATTGTTTCTAGTTATAGATAAATGGATGCAACCAGTTTCCTATTTTTTTGAAATTTCCACATATGACAATGAACATGTGGTGTTTTTTTTCTGTCTCTGGCTTATATCTCTTAACATCATGTCCTTCAGCTCCACTCATTTTGCTGAAGATAATAGGATTTCATTTCTGTTATGACTGAATAATGCTCCATTGTGTGTATATATCTTATTTTCTTTACCCATTCACCAGGGGTGGACTAGCTGGATGATTTGGTAGCTCTGTTTTTAGTTTTTAAAAAGAACTTCCATAATTTATTCATAGCGGCTCTACTAACTTACATTACCACCAACAGCATATAAGTGTTACTTTTTCTCCAGTCTTCCCAGCATTTAATATTTTTATTTTATATATAATAGCCATTCTAATTGGAGTGGGATGATATCTCATTGTAGGTTTGATTTGCATTTTCCTCATGGCTAAAGGTATTGAGTATTTTTCACATTTATTGGCTACTTACATTTCTTCCTTGAGTAGTCTCTATTCAGGTCATTTGTCAAATTTTTAAGTTGGATTCTTTGTTTTTTAAATTTTAAAATGAAAAAAGAATAAAAATGATTTTAAAAAATTGTTAACTTTTTTATTTCTTCATATACAAGAGCTGGAAAATATCTTCTCTCATTCTGCAGGCTCTCTCTTTATTCTGTTGGTTGCTTTTTTTACTATGCAGAAGCTTTTTAGTTTGATAAAATCCCATTTGTCAATTAGATTATAAAATTGTTTTTGTTCCCTGTGCTTTCAGGATCCTACCTAGAAAATCGTTGCCTGTATCAGCATCTTAAAGTGTTTCCCTTGTTTACTTCTAGTAATCTCAGACTTTCAGGTCTTATATTTAGGTCTTAGATTTAACCATTTTGAATTGATTTTTGTGCAAGATGAGGTACCAGTTAGGTTTCAATATTCTTTATTTTTTTTTAAAAAATGGAGAAGTTTTCAGTGAATATGTGGTTGGTTGATGAGATTGAATACTGACAGGCAATTTTGTGAACTCCATCCTGGGTGAAATCACTAGCTTTATATCGCCTGTGATGTTTAATCTTCTCTCATACTGTCATGAAAACCTGTGGCTCAACCTTCAAAACACACCCAGAACCTATTTACCACTACTTGTACCACTGTTGGTCTGAGGCTCTGTGGTGGCAAACCTATGATCTGCATGCAACAGTGATTTATTTGTTAGCATTGAGATTTCAAAAAGTTTTGCCCTCACTGGTTTAGGCCAAACTTGACTCCGTTTTCTTTTAAACCCCTGACTCAGCATCTCAGCCTGGGGGATGTTCAGAGGAATAGTTAGCAGCAAATAGAGAGTGGAGCTCCCAGGAGCAGCCCATACACACCCATGCACCTGCCTGCTGTGTTTTGGTGCTCATCATGGTGGTTTGGAAAACATTCATACGATTGGGTTTTCTGCTAATAAAGTTTCTCTTGTCATTGTTCCTGAAACCCTATCATGTGAAAGATCTACTCCCTACTTTCTCCAAGGCAACAAAATACAAATAAAAGAGGACAAGTTGGAGAGTCAGAGAGCCATTGGGTCATATCTGTACTCGCTTAGTAGTTGATTGTCCTTCACACGTTCTATGACCTAGCTCAGCCTGTTTCTTCACCTATGGTGGTGGTTGGAATTACCTCCGGACTGTCCAGGCAGCCTCACAAACTCCCATGCACCTGCCTGCCGTGTTTATCTGTTCCTGTAGCATCCAGAATAGAAGTGTCTTTTATTACTGTGGACTATTTTAATAAACACACACAGTCAACGCTGGGAACTGAACTGGAAGAATTTTAACTTGGAACAGTTTCCTTCTTGGTGGAATGAATCACTGCCCATTATCTTTATGATACAGGAATGTAAAATGCCAGTGAAAGGAGTTGGTGTTGGTTTTAATGGACCATTAACTCTTCCTTTCTTGTAGGATTTTCCTTGTCTTGCTATTGAACTTTGCATTACCTTTAAAATCCAAAAAATTTAGAAGGCAATGCTCAAGAGAACAAAATTTCTCTTAATCCTGTGGCAGTCATGGGGATTTCAGGAAAACCTGAAAGCTGTGAGTGCTATTTGTGCATAGAGATCAGTTTGAACCTGACTGTACGCAAATGCTTGGTCTTTTCCCAGAGGGTCCTGGTTGCAGTAAGTCACTTAGATGTGACTGCCAAACTGAGTCCAGATTCAGGTTGGTGGATGCTGATTTTGATTTTAATTTCTCTCTCTCTCTCTCTCTCTCTCTCTCTCTCTCTCTCTCTCTCTCTTTCCCCCTTCTCCCCTCCAACCTCTAGATTTCTGTTATGGGGCTTTGATCACACCTTCTGGAAATCAGTAAAGGCAGTTCTTTTTATCTACCTGAGATGTTTCCCCAGGCATATTACTAATAGGCGAGTTTGGTTTTAACCCTCATCTCTGAATCATACCACTTCAAAAGGAAATTTTCTAAAAAAGGCAGATCTGATCATGTCTCTTCCCTGCTTAAAATTCTTCTGTGGCAATGGCAGTTTTGTTTTGGAATTTAATTGCTATTTTAATTAAAGTTATACATTAACATAGCTTTTAAGTGATAAGTAGTAGTGCAAATTTATAAAGAAAAATAGCTGCCCTCTGCTCTGCCCCTCCCAAACCCAATTCCTCTCCAGAGAAGGGTTTATTTTCTACTCTTTCACAGCCTTTTGTTGTATTTCTCAGTGTACACTTACACTATCTTCTTTTTTTTACTTAAAGAAAAAAGACAAAACAGAAAGAGGGTAGAAATAATACATAATTTCAAAAAAATGGTAAGAAATCACTAGTTGATAATTACATATTGTCCTCTTAGAAGTAGTTGTTCAAGTTACAAAAGTAAAGCATGCAAAGTGGACATTCAAACTGTGAGACTGCAAACAATTCTGTTCACCTATCCAAAAGAAACTCAGTAATATGGTTATCAATCCTCCACACTTAAACATACATGCAGTTATATCCTTTAGAGTACTTTCTTTTCCTCTCTTTTTTACAATAACAATTACACATTTTGAGTTTTATTACTCCTACATTTCTTATTACTTTTTACACTAGAGTCACAATGTGATATTTATAAATATGATTCTTATTTATTTCACTAATGAGGATAGTCTCAAGTTGTCTCCATTTGCCTATGAAGGCCTCAAGATCATCCTTTTTATAGCTGAGTAACATTCCATTGTATAAAAATACCACATCTTTTTCATCCACTCTGCAGTTGATGGGCATCTTTGTTGTTTCCAAGATATAGCTATTACAAATTGTGCTGCTATGAACATGGGGGCACATATATCACTGTACTATGACCTTTTCAGTTTTTCTGGGAAAATACTCAGGAGGGGAATGGCTGGGTTGAATGGAACTTCCAATCCTAGTCTTCTGAGAATTCTCCATACTGATTTCCATAGTGGTTGCACCAATCTACACTCCCACTAACAGTGGAGCAGTGTTCCTTTTTCCCCGCAGCCATGCCAACATTTGTTATCAGTTGATTTCTTGATGACAGCTATTTTCTTTCTGGAGTGAGATGAAATCTCAATGCTGTTTTAATTTGCATTTCTTGAATGACCAGTGATGGTGAACATTTCTTCATGTGTTTATTTGCCATTTGTATATCTTCATCTGAGAAATCTGTGTTCATCTCATATGCCCAGTTATGGAGAGGGTCTTTGAATTTGGGGAGCTTGATGGTTTTCAATTCTTTATATGTTCTGGATATAAGTACTTTGTCTGAGGGGTTGCTGGCTAAAATTCTTTCTCATTCTGTGGGTTTTCTTTTCACTCTGTGGATGATTTCTTTTGAAGTGCAGAAACTTTTCAATAATATGAGATTCCAGTTGTTGATACTTTGAAGTGTTTCTGTGCAGTTAGCGTTTTGTATATGAATTCTCTGCCTACCTCTATGTCTCCAAGAGTTCTATCTACCTTGTCTTCCAGTAGATTTAGTGTTTCTGTTTTAATATTTAGGTCTCTGACCCATTTAGACTTTAGTTTTGTGCACAGTGATAGGCATGGATCTAGTTTCTGTCTTTGGCATGTGGAGAGCCAATTTTTCCAGCACCATTTATTAAATAGGCTATCCTTCTTCCAGTGAATGTGTTTAGCCCCTTTGTCAAATATCAGGTGGCTGAGTGTCTTTGTAGTCATGCTTGTATCTTCTTCTCTGTTCCATTGATGCTCAGTTCTGTTTCTTTGCCAGTACCAAGCTGATTTTATAATTGTGGCTTTGTATTATAGTTTTAAGTCAGGAATTGATATGCCTTCTGCCTTGCCTTTGTTGCCCAGAATTACCTTTGCTGTTCTAGTTTTCTTCTGCTTCCAAATGAATTTTAGGAGTGTTTTCTCTAGATCTGTGAGGTATGTTAATGGTATTTTGATTGGGATTGCATTAAATCTATCTAACAGTTTTGGGAGTATGGCCATTTTCACAATGTTGGTTCTTCCTAACCAAGAGCAAGGAATATCCTTCCATTTTCTAATATCTTCTTCAATCTCCTTTTTGAGTGTAGCATAATTTTCAGCATGTAAGTTTTACATTCTTAGTTAGCTGATTACTAAGTATTTCATTTTTTTAGATGCTATTGTGAAGAGCAATATTTCTATAATTTCTTTCTCAGTGAGTTTTTTGTTTCTGTACAGGAATGCTATTGATTTTTGAGCATTGACTTTGTATCCAGCTACAATGCTAAATTTGTTTATTACTTCTAATAGTCTTTTAATGGAGTTTTTTAGGTCTTCTTTATAGAGTATCATTTCATCTGCAAATAGTGATAATTTAACTTCTTCCTTTCCTATCTTTATTCCTTTTATTTCTCTCTCTTGTCTGATTGCCATCAATAGTGTTTCCAGAACTATATTGAATAGGAGTGGTGATAGTGGACATCTTTGTCTTGTTCCTGATTTTAAAGTGAAAGCCTTCAATTTTTGTCCATTTAGTATAATGTTGGCTGTTGGTTTGTCATAGATGGCCTTTATAAGATTGAGGTAGACACCATGTATTGCGAGTTTCTGAAGCGTTTTTATCATGAACATGTGTTGGACTTTATTGAAAGCTTTTTCTGCATCTATTGAGATGACCATGTGGTTTTTGTTTTTGGCTCTGTTGATGTGGTGTATTACATTTATTGATATGTGTATGTTAAACCATCCCTGCATTCCTGGAATGAATCCCACTTGGTCATGATCTATAATCTTCTTGATGATTTGTTGCAGTCTATTTGCCAGTATTTATTGAGCATCTTTGTATCAATGTTCATTAGTGAGATTGGCCTATAGTTCCCCTTTTTGGCTGGGTCTTTCTCTGGTTTTGGTATTAGAGTAATACTTGCCTCCAGGAATGATTTAGGGAGGATTGCTTCCTTTTCAATTTCATTGAAGAATTTAAGGAGTATTGGCATCAAATCTTCTCTAAATTTCTTGTGGAATTCAACCATGAATCTATCAGAACCTGGGCTTTTCTTTGCTGATAAGTTTTTATTTACATTTTCAATTTCAATAGCTGATATTGGGTTATTCAAAATTGCTATATCTTCTTGGTTGAGCTTTGGTAGTTCATATGTTTCTAGAAATCTGTCCATTTCCTCTGTGTTTTCCACTCTATGTGAGTAGGGATTTTCAAGTAGGTATTCATGATTTTTTGAATTTCCATGGGATATGTAGTAATTTCCTCCTTTTCAGTCCTTATTGTGTGAATTTGGGTTTTTTCTTTCTTTTTCTTGATAAAGTTAGCTAGAAGTTTGTCAATTTTGTTTATTCTTTTGATTCATTAATTCTTTCTTTTTTTTTAGTTTCAATTGCATTCATTTCTGCTCTAATCTTTAAAATTTCTTCTCTTCTATGAGCTTTGGGTTTAACTTGCTCCTCTTTTTCTAGAAGCTTGAGATGAAGCATTTGGTTGTTTATTTGTGCTCATTCTGTTTTCTTGATATTACAATTTATTGCTGTATATTTCCCTCTTATGACTGCTTTCTATTACTCAGCTATAAAAAAGGATGATCTTGAGGCCTTTGTAGGTAAATGGAGACAACTTGAGACTATCCTCATTAGTGAAATAAATAATCATATTTATAAATATCACATTGTGTCTCTAGTGTAAAAAGTAACAAGAACTATAAGAGTAATAAAACCCAAAATGTGTAATTGCTATTGTAAGAAAAGGAGGAAAAGAAAGTGCTCTAGGAGATATAACTGCATGTATGTTTGAGTGTGTAAAATAGATGAGCATATTGCTGAATCTTTGTTGAATTATTGAGCAGAACTGTTTGCAGTCTCACTGTTTGAATGTCTACTATGTATCCTTTAATTTTGTAACTTGAACAACTATATCCAATATGACAATATGTAATTTATCAACTAGTGATTTCTTAGAGTTTTTTTCTTTTAGGATTTTGTATTGTTGCTACCCTTTCTTCTGTATTGCTTTTTTTCCTCTTTAAATAAAATAAAAATGTGTAATTGATATTGTAAAAAAAGAGGAAATAGGAAGTGCTATAAAAGATATAACTGCACATATATTTAAGTGTGCAGGATTGATAACCATATTTCTAAATTCTTGTAGGATCATTGAACAGATCTGTTTGCAGTCTCACTGTTTGAATGTCCACTTTGTATGCTTTAATTTTGTAACTTGAACAACTATTTCTAAAAGGACAATATGTAATTTATCAACTAGTGATTTCTTACTGTTTATCTTTTTTTCAAATTCTGTATTATTTCTACCCTTTCTCTGTTTTTTTTCTCTTTAAGTAAAAAAAAAATTGCTTTCATTGCATCCCAAAGATTACAGTATGTTGTTTCCACATTTTCATTGAATTGTAGGTATTGCTTTATTTCTTCTTTAATTTCATCTGTAGCCCACTGGTTGTTCAAAAAGTTGTTATTTAATTTCCATGTATTTATGCAGGTTTTGCAATTTCTTTGGCCATTAATTTCCAATTTCAGTGTGATATGGTCAGATATTATGCATTGGATAATTTCAATACCTTTGCATTTACTTAAGAATGTTTTATGGGATAATATGTGGTCTATATTGGAGAATGTCCCATGTACAGCTGAGAAGAATGTGTATTCCAATGTGGTTGGGTGGAACACTCTGTAAACATCTACTATGTACAATTGCTTGCAGATATGATTCAGTTCTATTATTTCTTTGCTGACTTTTTGTCTAGTTGATCTATCTCTTTGTGACAATGGGCTGTTAAGGTCCCCTGTTATCATTGTGTTCTTGTGTATTTGGTTTTTCATGTCCATTAGTATCTGTCTTATAGAGTTGGGTGCTCCTGTATTTGGTGCATATATATTTATAATTGTTAGTTCTTCCTCTTAAATTTTTCCACTAACGAGTATGTAGTGACTTTCTTTCTCTTTTAATCATTTTAGGTTTGACATTCATGTTGTCTGCAAATAGAAAGTTATACTTGTTTTTTTTCTGAGTTCCTGTTGCATGGAATACTGTTTTCCACCCTTTGACTTTTAATCTATGAGTTTCCTTTTGGGTCAGATGTGTTTCTTTTATACAGCATATTGTGGGATCATGTTTCTTGATCCATTCTGTCAACCTATTTCTTTTGCTAGGTGAATTGAGGTCATTTACATTTATGGATATCACAGATATGTACTGGCTTGACTTTGCCACGTTACGTTCCAGTTGTTTGCTTTCTGATTTTCCTCTTTGTTTAATTGCTTGTCCTACCTGGTGGTTTCTTTCTGTTGTTGGTCTGGGGATTGTGGTCATTTTTATCTCTATCTAATATGTCATTGAATATTCTTTCTAGGGTTGGCTTGGTGGACATGAATTTCTTCAGTTGTTCTTTGTCATGGGAGTATCTTGTTTCTCCATTAAATCTGAATGAAAGTTTTTCTGGGTACATTAGTTTGGGTTGAAAGTTGTTTTCTTTCAGGGCTTGAAATACCTCACTCCAAACTCGTCTTGACTTGAGGGTTTGTGCTGAAAATCTGCCGTGATTTTAATGGGCTTTCCTTGATAGGTGAGTTGTGTCTTTTCTCTAACAACTGTTAGTATTCTGTTTTTATGCTGCATGTCTTAGATCTTAATTATTATATGTCTGGGTGTAGACTTATATTGGTTGTGACTGTTCCGCATTCTATATGCCTCACTTATCTGCATATCAGATTTTTTCCCAATGTTTGGGCAATTTTCTGCTATTACTTCTATGAATATTTTAGTGATCTCATTTGCATTGACTTCTGCATCTTCACTGATGCCTATTAATCTTATATTGTTGCTTTTGGCATCATCTTGAAGCTGCTGGATTATCATTTCATGCTGCTTTATTGTTTTTAAAAGTTCTATCTTTTCATGATCACTAATTGCGATCCTGTCCTTAAGGTCCGAAATCCTATCCTCAGCTTCATTTAAACAGTTTTGCCAGATTTCATTAGCATTTTTTGTTTCTAGGATGTTTCTTTGGGTTTGTCTCATGAATTCTGCTTGTTTTCTATATTGTTCATTCAAGGTTTCAATCAGTTTCCCATGCTCCTGTACTTTTTCTCTATTTCTTCTTTAGCTGTGCTCAGCAACTCCTTTACTAAGGTTGTTATTTCTATCTTTACATGTGAGAGTACTTCTAATTTGATTTCCTCTATAGCCTCATGGAGTTTGTTTTTTTTTATTTCACTCACTATCTTTTCAGAGATTTCTGTTGTGTTACTTTTGAAGTTCTCTATTTCAATGTCTCCTGTACTTGTTCCTAGTGGACTAGATGTATGAGATTGTATTTTTCTTTTTCATTTTGCCATTTTTCCCTTTTGAGTTAATATTTGGCCCTTCAATCCCACTAGTGTCAATTGTTAGTTGTGTGTAGCTTGGGGTCTTAATGTAAAGTTGATGTTTGTCCAATTGTTGTGTCCCACAATGAATAGGTGGGCCAGTCACCTGAATTCCCCCTGCAGGGTCTGTTGGGTGAGTCCTATATTCTTCCTGGGCTGACAAGCCTAGTATTATAGATGTAGGTCAACTTTTAGTTCCTGCTATTACTTTATCTTCAGGTTATTCCAGGTCACCAAATCTCTCTATCTGTAGTGTTTGTGTTGGCTGAGGCCCTACTGTGTCCCTATTGTGTGCCTGTGTGTCTCATAAGCCCTTTGGACCTTCTCCAAGTTGGGGGAGTCCTTATTGGCACACTCCTCACCCTGCCTGATGTTTTTTGTGTGCAGGAAGGAGTCACCCACATTCTTGTCAGACTCACCCATGTCTTACAGTTAGTTGGAGGGAGCTTTACTACTGGCCCTATTTACCCCCTGTACACCTCTATTTTAGGGGCATACTCACCACACTGACGAGCCTGCTGAGACCTCTGTTTGGGTGAGGCAGTTACTGAATCTCCCTTCAAATTAGCTAAGTTAATCTGCTGTAGTCCAAAATTCTGGGAGAAAGGGTGGGAGCTGAAGATCAACAACAATATTAGGTACAGGTTGTAGGCAGTGTCCCTGAGGGGCCAGAAGATGTCCTGGGTCCGGGCGTCTGCTGGGTGCGGGCCAAGGTCCCAGGATAGCGTGGCATTCCTCAGTGCTGACTGGAGTCATGCAAGAAGCAGGCAGCTTTGTGGGTCAAGGTCCGAGGGCAGCATGCGTTCCCCAGGGCCAGCAGGAGTCATCCAGGAAGCTTGCATTGGCGTGGGCTAAGATCCCAGGGTAGTGCGGTGTCCCTCAGTGCTGGCTAGAGTTGCCCCTGTTTCCAGGTTTTGAGCTATGTTTCAGAGCATCCTTGGTGCACTGGGAATCACTTAACCCTCTTTTGGTGCCCGGGGTAGACTGCTGGCAACTACTTGCCACTTGGAACTCACTGGGTATGTGCCAGTTGGGCTCACGGGGACTCCGTGTGTCCTCTGGTGATTTCAGACACAGGATGTGGTCTTACTGCCTGGAAGCGAAGTTCTAAGGCTTCCCCGTGCACTGGAATTCAACCTGCGTGCCTGTCCGGGCCAGGGACTGGATTTCAGGCCCTGCTTGCTGCTTAGAATTTGCTGGGCATGGCCTGGTTAGGCCAAGGGGTACCTCCCGTGTGTCTTAGAGTGATTTCAGATGCAGGGCATGGTTTTACCAACTGGGAGCGAAGTTCTAAGGTTTCCCCATGTGCTGGGCTTCAACCTGTGTGCACGGTTAGGGCCCAGGACTGTATTCCGGGCCGGCTTGCTGCTTGGAGTTCTCTGGGCATCTACACTATCTTCTTGGTAGGATCCTTGCTCCCAAAGGCATTTATATTCTAGTCTCAGAAAACATGAATATGTTCTGTTATGTGGCAAAGAGGAACTGAGGTTCATGGAATTAAAGTTGCTAGTCAGTTGACTTTGAAATAACGAGATTATTAAGGATTATCTGAATGCAAACTCCAGTGTAATCAGAAGGGACTTTAAAAGTGGAAGAAGGAAGCAGAAGTTAGAAGTTGAATTTGATCCATCACTGCTGACTTTGAAAATAGAGGAAGGAAGCCATAAGCCAAAGAATACCAGTGGCCTCTAGAAGTTTAAAAGGCAAGAAATACAGCTTTCTGGGCCCTTGACTTTGCCTGGGTACTGATGCCCAGTGAGATCTGTGTGGGACTTCTAAAACTACAGAACGCTGAGATGCTAGGTTGTTTAAAGCTACTGCATTTTTGGTAATTTGCATGGAAGAGATAGAAAGCTAATATATATCTCCATTTCTCAGTCTTTTCTTAGTTGTACAGATTGTTTGTCGATATACTTTATTGAAGGTATAGTCTTCAACTCTTCCTTTGGCACATTGTCTACTATAATTATATCATATTTTCTTAGTTATAATATTTAATATACAACCTTCTCATTACCAGATACATTTTGATGTAAACCATACAATATACCATGATTGTATCTTTTTTCTTGCACGGTTTTATCTTTTACCTTGAGATAATAGTTATTCACATTCTCTGTTTTTCTGTCTGTCTGTCTGTCTCTGTCTCTGTCTCTGTCTCTGTCTCTGTCTCTGTCTGTCTCTCTCTCCTATTTGTGTCTAAAATATGTTTTAAAGTTTCTGAATAAAATGATGTATGACAGATAAATTTTGATAACATATATATATATACATATCTATCTATCTAATGCTTTTATTTTCCTCTCAAATTTAATAATAGACTAGAAATGAAATTCTAGGTTATAAAACATCTTTTCTCAGAATTTTGAAACCTTTGGTTCTCTTGCTAATAGTTTGAGATAATGTTTGATGTTGCATTTCTAAAAATGACCCTTATCTTCTCTCCTGGAACACCTGTTTTTCCAGGATATTAGATCTCCTGGAATTATGCTTTCATTTTTTTTCTCTTTATTTTCTATTTTTCTAGTCCTTTCTTTTTCTTCTTCAACTTTAGCATCTAAAATTTTTATTGACTCATTTCTTCTCTCTGCTTTTTAAGTTTTTAAATTGTTTTCATACATTGCAATTCTTTTTTTTATAACCTCTCACTCTTATTTAGTGAATAAAATAATTTCTCTTGCTTGTATTGGAATAGTAGTTATAGTGTTCTTATTTTTAGTATATGTGCTGCCAAAGCGAGCATGTGTTCTTATTTTTAAATAGTGCTTTGATTTCCTACGTGTTTACTTTGTTTTGCTTTGATCTCTTATAGGTTTTCCTTAAATTTATGATGCCTCTTGATTGTTTACATTTTAGAGTAGAGTGCGTGTGTGTGTGTGTGTGTGTGTGTGTGTTATACGTTATCTATTTGTGTACTCATTGTAGACTGACCTAGTTTCTTCATGTGGGAAACCTCGAACTTCAGCACTTCTGAATTTTTTTGACTGACTGGCTATTTTTCCAGAAATGCACCAGTGGTTCCATCTTCTACTGATGGAAGGTGGGAAGTATTCTTATTGTTGAGTAATGGAAAGTGACTGGAGCTTTCACTGCTCACTCTGGACCTTCCAATTATTGCTTTTTATAGCCAGTATGTGACTGCTCCACAAAGACCCTCCTTAGCTCTGTGCCATTGTGTGCAACCCTTTCCAGGTACCAAATGCTTTGCTTCTAAGAGTGAACCTGTAGTGTTTCCTTGGGAACCTTGTCAGGGCTACTGGAGATCTTGGCTCATGTGTGCAGAGTTTCAGTGTCTGAAAGTTAGCAGCCTAAGGCAGGCCCCAGCCAGTGACCATCAGGGTAGGAGTTTGAGATCCTAGCAATTTGACCCAAGCCGAGCTAGTTCTGAAATTTTACTTAGCTACAGGGCTTTGTGGCACTTTGATTGAAGTGTCTTCCTTGTTTGGGTTCCTCCCTTTCCCTTGTCCTGATTCTTGTATCTCCTGATTGTCTTTCCTGGAACCTTGGTATATTGCTTCCCTTATCTCAGGGACTTTTCTAGAAACAGTCTAAGCCATCTCATTTTCAGATTGACAGCCCTGCCTAAAGTTGTTGTTCAGGAATCTGAGTGCAAGTGTTTGGAAGCCTGCCAAGTGGGAGGAAAGCGACCCTTAGAATGTGGAGCCCTGATAGATAGATCATAGACCCTAGATGGAACTTATCAGGAGGCAGAGTTCAGTTCATTAGATTTCTTCAGTAAGTAGTAAGTTCACCATCCCTGGAGGTAGACCAACAGAGGCAAAATGCATGCTTGATGAGGTGCTAGAAGATCGGGATTCAAACAATTCAGGGGGAGGCTGACCTTAGCTTTTTGTAGCATTTGTATTGCAACATAGGACCTCCTTAATAAAATCATAGTCATGCACCAGACTAAAGACTAATTGAGGGAGGAATTTTTCAGTTTTTTAAGTTTTGCTTTGGTAACATGTATTGCTCTTTTGAGACGATGAGTATAATTAGAGCTTGTAAGATTTTTAGAGAGGTGCCTATGTGTTAATTTCCCAGCAGCTATTATGGCCTGAGTAAGAGTTCCTAAACAATTTCATACAGATGCATCCACAGTAACTATTGTGTGTGTTCTTGGCATTCCTCTGCCTCACTTGCATGACCAAGAGTATAAGTCAGAATTACACATTCACATGCTTCTGGAATCATGTGCTTGAGTTATTGTTTCTAGACCTGTTTGTCCTTTCTTGGGTGTCAGTGTACCCACATGGGACAGAGTTTGCCAATTCAGTCCCATTTCTGCATTTGCAGCTCTCTAACCCAACAATAGGGCATTGTTTTAGCCGTAAAGGCCACCAGGCTGGGCAGAGCCTGGAGATTTCTTTTTTTCATATAGTTGTAAAGACTAAAAGTTTGCTTCTGTCAACGAAGACTGAAACGGAAGCTCAGGGTCAGGGATAGGCCTACAGATGTCTCAGTCATCTTAAAGTGGCCCCTGTGGCTCTACAGGTATTAAGCAGGAGAAGGAATTCTGTCTGTACTGCCATTCACCCGGATCAAAGAAACACAAATAACCTTTAAGTGGCAAGAGGCTTGTACATCAGAATAAATATTACTGTCTTTTCTTTCAGTTTGGCATCGCAAACAGCACGACAACACCTGTAAACAAACAAGCAAATGGTGATGCAGCCGCTGAGGGACCATCATTCTTAGGGCACATCCAAAGAACCACAGACTCTGGTCCCTGTGCTCCACTCTGACTCTGGACTCTGGATTCTGACACTGTATTAGTCAGGATTTTACTAGAGAAAACAGATATAACATGAGATACACAAATGTATAAGAAATGACAAGATTGGCTTACGACGGTCAGCCACAGAGTCTGATGAAGAAGCTGCAGAGGATGTCTGCATGCTGGAGGCTGAAGGATTCAATCCAAGGTCTGGAGTTCACCCTAGTGTCTTGTGCAAGTCTACACCAGCAGGCTGATGGCTCTGCTACAGAAGGCCAAAAGCTCTATGATGGAAGGCTGAAGAGTCTACATTGGAAGCCAGGAGATGAGGTCCAAACCGAAGGTAAAAACTGGAGCTTCTCCAAAGAATGGAATGCTTTCATCTTTGCTCCTTCCCTTTTATACCTCCAGGTGATGAGCCACCCTAGGGTGGGTCTTCTACACCTTAGGGTGTGGAGTTGCCAAACCCATTTATTGACGCTTCTAAATGTCTCAGGTTGACACAATCAATCAACCACTACAAACACTGAGGGGGTGGCTGTTGGTGAGCCCATCTCCTGATGTCCAGTCTTCTGTAGTACCCTCCTGTTGAGTGTGAGCAGGCTCTGTGACTTGATTCTTACCTACAGGGTGTGGCAAAGTCAACAGGTGCCGCTCCTGTGGGTGAGTGTCATTGCAAGAAAGTCCGTCTTGATGTACTAGAGGTAGACAATCCCCTGTACCCTTGAAGTAGTGGCCTTGTTGAAGCTGCTAGCAAGGAAACCCAGGCAACTTCAATGGACTGTGAATAAATCACACGTATGTTCCTCTGGGACATAAGGGTGGCCTCCATCCAACATCTAGCAAAAATTGAGGACCCTCCAGTCATTTGGCCACAGAAAAGGAATTCAGTCAACAGTCAAAATGAAGTTGGAAGTAGATGCTCCCCAAGGTCAGCCTTTGGGTGAGAATGCAGACCAGCTGGCCCCTAAATGGTGGCCTGAGGAAATCCTGAGCAAGGAGAAGGAAACTTTGCTTAAACTCTGGACTGTTGGAAAGGAAGACAACAAGTGCATGGTTTTAAGCAGTTAATTTTATGGTACCTTATTGTGCAATAATAGAAATCCAACACATACCTTTGATCCAATTGTCATTTGGGAAGGGTTTGCTTCAACCTTAGCTGCTGCCTTTGCACTCCCATTTCATCCATTATTCAGCAGGAGGATCCAGCAAGTAAGATACACAGCTGCAAACTCCAGGAACTTCCTTCCCCATGCCCCAAAGGGCCTATATATCCTCCTGTTCTTCCACCCTTCCCCGCTCCAACACCAATCCCTCCACTGTTCCTCAACCCTCCAGGGCAACCCTGGATCTTGTCATACTCTTGATTCCCTATATGTTCATTGTATAACCAAATCACAAACACACCCCATGCACAACAAACAAAGCCACTTCTGACCTTGCCATGCTATCTCAATGTGGTTCTTGCTTTCTCACTCTTTCTACTACAAAATTCTCTGAAAAAAAGACCCCACGTGTCATCTCCTTGCCTCATTTGTTTTTGTCCTTCTTGTGCTGTGCTAACCTTTTGTCTCCATCACTCTATTGAGAACACTGTGGGACAAGACTGCTAGGGTCTTGTAAGTCCCCAATTTACAAATATTTGAGTTGCAAACTTTCACGGACATGAACTGACCTTGCATTATGAGCATCCATAGGTGCAGACAAAGTGCTCACATGTCTGCGGGACATTGTCACAGTTGTGCTGCTGTGCTTCTGGTACAGTGCACTAGTGTACAGTAGCACAGTGCTCTGTCAGAGACCAGGATGTCTGGAAGCAAGAGGAAAAGCAGTGATGATGTGCAGAGAACTGCTAGGAATATACTTTGTATGTTTGTGTAAAAGGTGTGTACGACTTACTTTGTCAGACTGACAAATGAATCCAACTCATGAACTTTCTCCTGGAACAGAACTTAGTCATTAGCTGGGGTTTACCCCAGTTGCCTAATTCCCTTCCCAGTCCTCACTCAGGTGAGGGATCTGAGTAATCTGTAGATGTTGGCTTTCTCTTGGTGGGAGCATGCCTCTCAGGGAAGCTCCTGTGTTTCTGTGGGCTTTATTCTTATTTTCTTGTGGTTTCTTCTACTATTGTCCTCTGTCATCTTGCAGAATTTTTTAAAAAAATTTTTTTCTTTGTAATAAATCAGGGAATTCACATTCCTAAATGTTATCTACTGCATGTCTCTGATGTGATTAATACCTATGGGAATTTTTAAGATGATTCATTGGTTCTGAATTATCTTCTCTAAACCTTATGGACTTATTAGAGATTTTCCCTAATATATTACCTAATTCATATCTTCTACTAATAGTAAACTTTGTTTAGAAAAATAATTGCACAGTTCACATATGTTTCTGACTTCATAAGGAAAGACAGAATAATTTGCTAGGAGAAGAGAAAAAGGAAATGAACCAGGTAAGAAAATACAGTAGAAAAGAAGTTGGTTACATTGATATTCCATTGTTGTTGGATTGCCTGTGTATAATATGCTTACTAGTGGCATTTTATCAACTACTCCATTAGCAGAAATTTTCTTCTATAGCTACATGATTATTTTGTTTAATATTTTTAATATTTTTATGATTACAGAAACTTAAGCCAAATGCTGAGGGCTACTTCATTTTCCTAGTTAATCTGAATTCATTACTAAGCCAATATTTATTTATTATTTACTATACATGTGGCAGTTTGGCCACCTTGCAGGTAGGCAAATAGTTACGAATGAGGATGCAGTTCTGAAAAGCTCTGAGCTAGTGGGCAGAGGTCAGGGTCCAATGCAGATGCCCCAGTGTAGAGACAGTGTTCTCCATGCTTGAGTTAGGGCTACCTTCACTCTGTTAGGTGGATACTTCATTTCTTACATGGCAGTGAACTTCTATCTCTATTACTACCTTTTGACAAAAAAGCAAAAAACAAAACAAAAAAAAACACAGTGAATGAAGTATGTCAGCCATTGTCATGAGTAGTTCTTAGATTTCATACAGTCTTCCCTACTGTCCCACCCACACCTGCAGTGACCTTGGAAATCCAAGACAGCATCCTGGATGCTTGAGTCATGACCTGGAAGAAAGGTGACCAGGAGAACTTTCCAAGTTCCTCTGAATTTTGCACAAAAGAGAAATAGATTTTAATTGTTGGCTGAGTTTTTTTTTTACTGTATCTAGAATTGCTTATTTTAATCTAAAACTTGGTACTGGAATGGAGGCGATGTTATAGTCAATGTTTGCTTGGCAGCAAAATGGCAGGAATTGAGAAATGATGTTCTCTTTGATGATGTGATAGTTAAGCAGGGATCTGAATGAGTTGGACATGTGAGTCACGTACTTATTAAAAAAAGAGTGGTCCCCGTAGAGGACACAAGAAGTGGAAGTGAGCACCAAGGAATACAAGCAGGTTGAGACATGTGAGATAGAGCAAGCCAGAAGGGATGAAGGCAGGGGTAACCTGGCTATTTGGGGTCTTTCAGGCCAGGGACTTTGGATTCAAAGGAGGGCTATACCTCAAATGACTTGAGATAGACTTCTTGAGAAGTCTATCTGGTGACTTCTGGAGAAGTGTGTTGTGAGCCTCAAAAACTGGCTCTCAAGATGGCAAAGACACCAGGGATTTAGCTCAGACAACAGTGGCAAAGATATTTATGAACAGTTTGAGTAAAACTATTTAGTGTAAACAATATGTAGCTCTGTATGAGATTTAAAGTGCATCTATGCAGCCTGGGATATAGCTCACCGACATAAGCGCCTGCCTGGCAAGTGCAAGGTCTTGAGCTCAGTCCTCATTAGAAAAAAAAAAATCTATGCAAACCAAATGTTTATAACCAAATGTAAAAGCATGCATTTAAATCTATTACATACTTCTCCAAATATTATATTCAAATTTACACATAAAACACAGCAAAAAGCATATCTATTTATAGTGGTCTACTTATTTAATTTTATCAGTAAGAAAATACAAAACTGTCATATAGTACCACTGTGTTATATTCACATTTTTTTCAGTATTGTGCTCTCTCTCTATATATATACACACACACACACACACACACACACACACAGTGAAGTGATTAACACAGCTAATTAACACATCTACAATTCACATATGTGTCAGTTTTGGGTGATGAGAACATTAAGATTCACTCTCAGCATTTTCAAGCATACATCACATTATTTTTAACTGTAACCATCATTTTGTATAGTACCTCTTCAGAGTTTATTCATGATGTATTCGTTATTGAACATTTCTCCATATATATATATATATATATATATATATATATATGGAGAAATATATATATGCACCTATCTATCTAAATATATCGGTATATATATCACATTTTCTTTATACATCCATTCATTCATCCATGGACATTTAGGTAGCTACTATAGCTTGTTATTGTGACTAATACAATAATGTATACAAGAGTATAAATATCTTTGCAGTATACTGATTTTATTACCTTTGGCTATATAACCAAAAGCAGAATTACTAGATAATATGGTAACTTTATTTTTAATTTTTGAGGAACTTTTACATTGTTTTTGATGATGGCTATTCTCATTTACATTTCCACAAACTGTGTACAGTAGGGTCCTTTCTCTTACATGCTTGTAAACACCTATCTGTTTGATTCGAATCCTTTACCTATTTTTTAAAGTGGTTATTTTCTTACTATTTACTTTCTCACATCTTTTGGATAATAACCACTTTTTACATATAGTTTGCAAATATTTTTCCCATTCTCTTGATTTTCTCATTTGATTAATTACTAATTGTGCAGAAGGTTTTTAGCTAGGTGCAATTCCATTTGTCTGTTTTGGCTTATTTTGCCTACATTTTTGAGCTCTTGTCCAAAAACCTTGCCCAGAAGCATATCATAGCTTATCTTCTAGTGTTTTACCATTTTAGATATTGCTCAAATCTTGAGTTGAACTTTGCATATGGTGTAATGTAAGAATCCAATCTCATTCTTGTGCATGTGAATATCCAGTTTTCTCAACACCATTTGCTGAAGTAACTTCTGCATTATGTGTTTTTAACATTTTAATTTTAAATCAGTTGACTATAAACAGGAGGGTTTATTTCTAGGGTCTCTAGTCTATTCGATTGGTCTATATGTCTCTTTTTATGCCAGTACTATACTAGTTTGAACACTGCAGTTCAATATATTTTGAAATAAAATAGTTCTATGCCTCCACCTTTATAGTTTTTGTTTAAAATTTCTTTGACTATTTGAAGTCTTTCATGGTTCTATATGGATTTTAGGACTTTTTCTGTTTCTGTGAAAAATATCACCGGAACTTTGATACAAATTATTTTGAATCTCTAGATAACTTTGGATAACACAGACATTTTAATAATATTAATTATTCAAAATCATGAATGTGAAATATTTTCAACTGAGACAATAAAAGTGGAAACAATATATCAAAACTTAATGGATGAAACAAAAGCAATTGTAAGAGGAAGAATGTTTATAGCAATAAATATCTATAATGAAAAAAGAGAAAGTTTTCAAATAAACTAAGTATACCCTAAAGGAACTAAAAAAAAAAAAAAAAAAAAAAAAAAAAAAAAAAAAAAAAAAAAAAAAAAAAAAAAAAAAAAAAAAAAAAAAAAAAAAAAAAAAAAA
The DNA here is from genome assembly GCA_004027455.1 of Hydrochoerus hydrochaeris. Taxonomy (NCBI): domain Eukaryota; kingdom Metazoa; phylum Chordata; class Mammalia; order Rodentia; family Hydrochaeridae; genus Hydrochoerus; species Hydrochoerus hydrochaeris. The sequence continues at coordinate 444,481 of PVLA01000604.1, forward strand.
AAAAAAAAGAAGAACAAACTATGGCACAAATCAGCAGAAAGAAGAAAATAATAAAAATCAGACCATAAAGAAGTAAAATGAAGACTAGAGAAGCACTAAAAAAGATCAGTGAAATAAAAAGTTTATTTTTTGCAAAGATAGATAAAATTGATGATATTTTAGTTGAGCTAATGAAGAAAATAAAGAAAATTCAAACAAATTCAAAGTGAAAGAGGAAGCAATACAATTGATATAAAAGATTATAAGATGCAATAATAAATGAATAATTATATTTTTACAAATCAGATTACTCAGAAGAATAAACTCCTAGGAACATAAAACCTAACAACACTGAATCATAAAGAAACAGAAAATCTGAATAGACTAATATTGAGTAAAGAGGTTGAATCGGTAATAAAAAAAAAAAAATCTGTCAACAAAGAAAAGCCTGGAACTTGATGGTTCCATTGATGAATTAATGTTAATCCTTTTCAAACTCTTCCAAAAAAAAAAAAAACCAACAAACAACTGGAGGCATCATTCTGACAGACACCAAAGCAAGAAGTCACTACAAGAAATAAAGTTACAAGCCAATATCGCTGATAGGTATAGACGGAAAAATCCTCAACCAAATTCAACAACACATTAAAAGGATCATTCATCACAACCAAGGTGATGAAGTGGGATTTCTCTCTGGGATGCAAGGATGAATCAACATATGCAAATCAATAACTGAGATAATCACCTTAATAGAGTAAATGATAAAAATCAACTGATTGTATCACTAGATACAGAGAAAGCATTTGACGAAAATTCAATATTCTCTCACGATGAAAACTCTCAACAAGTAGGTACAGACTAATGTACCTCGACTCAATAAAAATGCTACATGACAAGCCCACAGCTGAGCGTATACCCAGGAGGAAGCCAAGGATGTCCATGCTTGTCCTCCGTTCAGTGAGGCCCTGGAAAACCTAACCAGAACAATTAGATCAGAGAAAGGAAGAAGCAAAATTGTTTCTGCTTACAAAGAACATGATCTTAAATACAATAAATCCTAAAGACTCCTCCAAAAGACAAAACAAACAAGCAAAATACTAGAACTAATAAATGATTTCAATAAGGTTGCAAGAAAGAACATTGGTATACAAAAATCAGTAGTATTTTTATATTCTAACTATGAACTACTTGAGATGGCTATCAACAAAGCCTCATTTACAATAGCAACGAAATCAAAATAAATAGGAATAGATCAATTTAGCCAAGGAAGTAAGGGGTCTTATATGCTGAAAACTTGCATGTGTTGATAAAAACAAAATGAAGAGGACACATACGAACAGACAGACATTTCACGTGCACACTTGCTCCATTTAGGCAGGGGTTTCCTACCACTGCTACTGCCGGAGCCTGGCCATGAAGAGACTGCGACTGCTAACTGAGCACTTACTCTGAGCAGCGGTTGAAGTGCGCTTCTAGAGCCTGGGCTCTTAACCACAGTGCTTCCTGACCGCTCTCCTATCTGGCAGAGATGCTAACCAACAGTGGTTTGTACTTTTTAGGTTGTGTACAATGGGAAATTATCTGGGGCCACAAAACAATTGTCTGTGAGTGGCATTTGAAACCAAGTGTTCTCAGAAGGCAACTCTCCTAGAAGCAGTGGGAGACATCACCCCTCTAGAGAGTCAGGCCGTCCTCCCGTCTGAGAGGGAGCTGGTCTTAACAATGCCGTCTTGTCTCTGTCCATATCAACTGATCGCCCAGGAACCCCACAGCCTCCCTGACTCCAGCCTTATCTCTGAACAAGACACCTTCTCCCCACATCACTGAATTGCCTGTGATGCTGGCTCACTCCTCTGTCTCTCCTCATCTGTGACCTCGCACTGCTGTAGAGGACAGACAGGCCAGCTCTCCCTTTCCAGCTCAGTGGCCACGATATGAAGCTCTGCTTTGGAACAGCAAAGGGTCCCATGCCTCGCCGCGCTCCGTGGGCCCTGCACCCCACCATGAAAGGCCCTTCTTGTTCAGTGAGCTCGGCCAACTGTGAGATCGCCTGTAAGGTGCTTTTCATGTGGCCGCGGCCAGGCACTCTGTCTGTATTTTAATAGCCAAGTTAAAAGTAACCTGATAGGCAGATATGCCAGGAGCCTTAGGATTGGGCTCATGCCCCTTTACCCCTACATTAGAAAATTAAAATGAAAATAGTTTTGTTAAACTTTTTCTGCTGTCTTAAATATCTCAATTCAAAATTTGGCAAGCAGCAAAATTTATTTCTCAGTTGGAGAGAAACTAAAGCCCCTGAAATTTTAGCCATTAGCTTAGGTCAAAATTGTCCTAATTCTTCTGATAATACCCATGCATGACTTCACAGCATCCAATACACCCAGGGGTGAAGATTCAGCCAGGGTGAATTGGATGGATTCCTTGAAGAGAGTGAAGAATTCTGGCAAATGCAGTGGTTTCCAATTTTGCTTTGCATGTTGATGTCATGCATAAGAATGGCTCTCGAAAAAGGTTCAAGGCCTTGCTGGTGAACTTGTACGAGTCTTGTGCCTCGCTAAATTTGGTGCTGTGTTTTGCAACAGGCAGAGGCTGATAAGACAGAAATTCTGAGAGGATTACATTGGCTCTGAGGGTACTGGACTGTCCTGGTCTGCCTGTTACTGAGAGATTTCCTGGGAAGCTAACATCCAGGCAATCTCTGACATATCTGGACGTGAGACTGAAACGATCATAAGCAATTTCAAAATGCATGTATGGGTAAAGCCCACGGGACTTATGCAGCATGTAAAACCCTGTAATCTGTTCATGGTGACTCTGGGTTATTTTTAGACTATAGGGCATTTTCGATGGAAATGGAGGTAGTCACCTGAATGAGATACTGGAGTTGAGGTCCTGGGTCAGGGGTGTTTGGGTATCACAAGGAATGGGGTGAGTCAGGCTTTACTGTTTGGGGTGTGAGGATGCTGAGTGTCCTGAAAGAAGGATTCTATTCAAATGTCAGTAGCTTCCCAGAGCATGAGAAACACAGGCTCTAGCCAGCTTCCCGCCCCATCCCTGGTCTCTGTTCTTGATTGTCCAGCCACTGAGTGAATGTAGACATTCTTGAGGGGTGGGATTAGGGGATAGAAGCTGCTCTGAGAAAAATATGATGCCTCAATCTTTTGTCACTCATTTATTTATTTTAGAAAATATTTATTCAGCATTTACTATGTGGTCTGCAAGCAAAGGTAAAACAAAACATGATTGCTTCTTCAGAGAGCTTATGGCCTGGCCAGGAGTACAGAAGGGAAATGCTTCCAGCTGCTAGGAGAGTAAGACAGGCCTTAGTGACAGGGAGCCCAAGGAGGGAAGCAAAGACAGGGAATAGAAAACCAGGGAAAATGATTGCAGCCATGGCCTCCCCTTGAGCAGCTAACAAGCATCCCATGGTGAACAGGCCAAAAATCATGCATTTGTCCACCCCACGTCCTGTGCTGTCCACAGTCACCCCATCACAGTGGATGGCATGAGCATCACCTCTTTACTCAGACCGAACTCTGAGGTCACCATTTCTATCCACCCCATGTGAACATGAATCCATCAGCAGATTTTGCTGAATAAACTTGTAGTATGGAATCAGCTGCTTCTACGGTGACTGCACTGGTCCAAACTACCTTCCTCGCTCATCCGTTTTTTTCTAACAGCCTCATCTGTGGTCTTTGAGTTTCAACTCCTACCTGCTAACAGGTGATTTTCAACACAGCAGCTGGAGTAGTCCCTTTAAGTAATCATAGTAACAATACAAATAGTGGAATGTTCATAGCATTTATTGTGTGTTATCTAGACAGGAACTACTTCGGTAATTACTTCTTTAAGACTCATAATCCTAAGAGGTGGGTACTACAGTCAGCAGTGCTATAATGTGAGTACCAAAAACCAGTGTTCTATGCAAAAATCACGGAATGAAAGAAGCCACAGGGCTTGGCAGCAGAATGCAGTTAGTAGGACAACACAAAAACCACATCAATGACACATTTAAAGAAAAGGTGCGAATCTAATAAAAAAAAAGTTTCCAAGTTTTACCTGTGTTAAATACATAAATATTCCACTGGCTACAGCACTTCACCTTGAAGACGATGTCTGCTTGTAGGAGTGGGCTTTAGAAGAACCAAACAGAGTCAGCTTGTGGGCACTTGTAAGGTGGCTGAGGAGTGGAAAATCAAAGTGCCACTGTGAATTAGTGTAGCTTATAACCCAGGGGATTAACTGAGGTCACTAGTACATGTCTGAGCAGGTAGGGATGGCAGAAATGGGTCTTGAATTCTGGTTGGATTGTAGAATCTTTGGGTTCCATTTCCAGAGTTTTCAGCCATTGCCTGAGCAAGGAGGTGACCTCTGGAAGTTCCATGTCTCCCTCAAAGCACAACAGGGGCTTGGGCCACCATTTCTCTTGAGTTTCTGCTAGTCAGTACTAACTAGAGAGGCCTTGCCCAAGTGCCTTGAGGGCCCCTTTCACTGTCTGTTTTCATTATTCAAGTTTCTTTACACAGCTTATTGATATGTAATACAGTATCTATTTATACTTTTTCCTTCTTTTCTTTCTTTTTCTGGGAAGGCATATATGTATCATCCTTATTCCTCGAATGGAACATGAGATCCATGTGAAAGAAAGTTTCATTGTTGACCAGACAGTTGTGGGGCAGATGGGTGCTTGGCCGGCCTCTGTGGAAGGCACGGGGGTAACAGGCAGGCTGTTCTCAGTGGTGAGAAAAATACAGTGAGCCCAACTTTGCAGCCTGCACTTTCAAGGACTGACTGCTGCTTCGCTGAAGCTGACTCCTTTAACTGGGACTGGCTGGAAGTCCAAATGTCAACTCCCAAGTCCCAGAACCTGGTAGGAGAAATGAAGTCAGAGAAGAGGAAAGGAAAAGGAAACAAAAACACTCAAACCTTCCACTCCTCTCCAGAAGGCTCAGAATTTTCAGCGAAAGAGCTTCACAATTCAGATGATATAGGATGGAATATTGAAGGGACAGAAAGATTCTGCATCAGGATCAGTCTCTCCCTGAGGTTAGTTCTGACTAGATGGGATTGTAAATGATGGCCTTATAAATTGATTTCTCAAACAATATCTCAAGTGGGAAAATGATGGTTGTCATGATAAAAATAATGATATGTGGGCCAGGGATTTAGCTCAGTGATTCAAGTGCTTGCTTGGTAAACGCAAGTTCGTGAGTTCAATCCCCGGTCCAAAAAAAAAAAAAAAAAATGTGTGCATGCATGATGTGTGCATGGAGTGCATTTTTCATGGACCTGGTGCTGGGTTAAGTGCTTTTATATAACCTGTCTCTCTATATTCAGAATAGGATTAAAATAGCAGAGGTGAATCCTGCAATTTTTGCCATTTTACAAGTGAGGTGGTGGCTTGCTCAAGACTACACAGCTAGTGAATGACAGTGTACTTCCAAGCCCAGTGTGTCATACCCTTTCTATTGCACTGGGTAACCTATTGCCCTTACATGGGCACACATTGAAGGTGAGTTGAGATGAATCTGGGGCACTTTTCCAACAAGGAGCCTACTTCTTCACACCTACCACACTTGGCAGCAATAACTGACTCTGTCTGAGCACATCTGCACCTTGACAGACCTCTGAGTAATTACCACACCGTTTGGTAAAGCGGCATTACCACATATCTCTGGGGAGTGACTCAGTGCCAACTCTTTGTCATAGTTCTGAAACTGTCCTCAGCCAAGCCAGGGATCAGGCCTGGCAGGATACCTCTGCCACTGCCCTCTGCCATCACCCTATCAGGGACTATACATAAGCCACTGTGTGAGGGAAACGTGTCTTCAGAGAATTGCTCCCCCAAAACCACTTGACCCTGCAGATCATCTTCTCTCCATGGGATGAGAGCAGAGTGCTCACCCCTTCCCCTCCCATGACCCTAGACTGGACCTGGATGTCTCCCACTTTGGGGTACAGTGATGGTCAGGGCACCAAGAACATGCTCTGGACTCCTGAAGCCTGCAGAACATGGTGGGGGTGATGCAGGGGTATTGCTGGAGTCAAGTGGGGTCTAACCCCCAAAGAGAGATTTTAGGCATTGCCCTGACTTTGTCTGAGTCCTTATCTCTTATGAAATAATAAGAAAAATCAGAGATTCCTGCAAAAATTTAGGCTACCTGCCTATAATTCCACTCCGGGAGGCTGATGGGAGAGGATTCAAATTCAAGCCTAGGTAATTTAGCACCTTAGTGAGACCATCTCAAGATACAGCTGAGTACGTATTACCTTAGGAAGACCCAGTCTCAAAAAAATAAAAATTAAAAATGGTGGCAAATATTTCCTGTAAAGGTCCAGATAGTGACTCTTAGACTTTGTAATTCCCTGGTCTGAGCTACAACTACTCAATTCTATCATAGCCAAAAGCAACCAGAGATGATACATGAATGAATGATCATGATGTGTCTCAATAAAACTTTATATTCAGGAACAGGTAGTGATTGAATTTGGTGCTTGGCCCATATTCCTAATGTAGAATGTCTAGATGAAAGTGTAGTACCTACTAAGCGCAACGTAGAAACCATTATTACTAATGTCATTATGTTTACTACTGCTACTCTGCTACCATTCATGAACATGGAACAGTGATTGATGGTATTAAAGTGAGCTACCCATGTAATGATAACATAAGTCATCAGCACAGTAGGAATAACACTTTTGAAAGCACTGCTAGCTGCTCTTCTCTGCAGTTTATATGTACTAATGCATTTAAACCTTGGGAAGATTTGATTGCTAGCCCTATTTTACAGGGAAGAAAGCTGAGACAAAAAGACCTTAGTAACTTGCTCCAAGCATGTATCTGGGATGCAAACCTAGGGAATATGATTTCTGAGCGCAGATAACCTGTATTTTAAGGGTAAGGCACTCTCTCCTAATTTATAATGTGATTCTATCATGTGTGTCTTTTTTCTCAGCCTTGATGACTTCTGGAAGGTTTGGGGCTTTCGCGTTTCTTGTCCATTGAAGAGCTCTACCTGTAGTTCCTCAGCCATTTGGCTGGGACAACTTTTAGCCCTGTGGCACTTTGCTCCCCATCTTTGGCACTAATTGCTGGCTAATGTGGAAGATGTTTTGGGCATCACTAATAATGTGCCAAAACCTAGGCTGCTCTCATTTACTGGTACTAATTAAATGACTTCAGCACTAAGGGTATCCATTATCTACCTGATTACTTCTCCTCTGCCCATTAACAGTGAAACTCCTGGAGCCTAGAAGAGGCCTGCTGGGAAAAAGTCACTCTTATTTGGATGGGAAGATTATTTCATTTTTACTGTATATTACATCTTTAAAACAAACAACTTGTAGACATCATTTCATTTTGGAAACCTCTTTACCAATCCCCAAATCCTTAATTTGGCAAAATTTGGTGATGGCGAAATTTCCTCTTCAAGTGAAATTTTAATTTCTCGTGGATTGATGGCCATGTTTTCCTGGCTGTTTGTATTTCCTTCTGAATTCAGATCTTTTTTTTTTTTTATCCTTCTTTGAAATGTTTCTGCGGATCCCAGAGTATGTGTGGATTTTAGAGTCTCAGGAATGGGCTCTGCTCCCTTCTCCAGCAGCCTCCCAATGGAAGATTACATCAGAAGAGCAAAGCCATCAGTTTCTTGCTGAGGAGGGTAACACCAGCCCTGGGAAGGAGACAGAGCCAAGCCCTGGCCTTGGCAGTGAGCTGAGCAGGATGGTCTGATGAACCTTTCACGCTGGACACGTGATTCATTCATTTAGACACATATGAATGAGGGTGAGGTGGGCCTGGGCCAATGGATGGCTGAGGGAAAACTCTTGCTTTCTAACTTAATCCCATATTTACAGGCTGTGGTCCTTGGATTCTCCCGTCCTTTGTTGGGCACACTGGGAGAGACGATTTCTGAACACATGGTGGATACCCTCTCTGAAGCCACACAGTCAGCTGTTTAAAAGCCAACCCTGGGCAACTGTCCTCAACTGCATTTATTTGGAAATGTCAGCATCCTCAGTGTCACTCACCAACCAAGGCAAGAGAAAGCAGCAAGCTGAAAGCCAGATGTCCCCGCACCTGGGTGTGCCCCAGTGTGGGAAGCAGGTTAGGGAAAAGATGGAGACAGGGTTTATGGGTTGAGATCAATCCAGAGAAGGGAAAAGGGAGTGCTCTGGATAAAGATAGCAGCGTATGAGCTCCTGTTCCCCACTCCTTAATGATTTCTCTGCTGGTGTCTGGCTCTCAGAGAAGCAGTGGGTGCTGAACTGTTACTCAACTGGAGAGAAGCGGAGGGAACCCGCCTGCCAGGTGGGTTTCCCAAGCTTGCTCAGCTCTAAACTTCTCCACATGTGAACAAGTGTTTACAGTTTTAAAGACATGTTGAGTAATTGCACATGCAAGCTATCTCTCCTTTAATGTGCCCAGCACGTTCCGAAAGCTTGCTGTGAGAACACCCCAGTTGACAACGAACTTGTTTGCCTTCTTTGCAATGAGGCTTAAGGAGGTACTGGTTTGTGTTGAAACATAATTGATAGCACTTGCGCCTTTGTAGTTCTCTTTTAGCTACTGAAAATTACTGCCTTAATCTGCTCTTTACCTATCCAGAGTATGACTTACCCTGTGGAGCCCCTTCACATCAGAACAGAGCTGCAGTTCTTCAAATTTATTTGGAGACTCATCTAACATTTGCAAAATGCTGGTTTTAAAAAAACCTAAAACAACAATGATTGTCTTTTAAATTCCTTCAATTTTTAAGAAGTTTCAATTACCTGAGAATAATACAATAATTTGTCTTTGGCTACTTTAGAATCATTGAAATCATTCTTGTTTTCACAGATGGGCTTCTCTGATTTTTTTTTTCTACTCCTTAATTATTCTTTACTCCCTTTGTTTTCATGGGAAAATAGCTAGTGTTACCTCAGGGAGACTGGCGGGGCATTCGGCTTTGCTTATTATTTTTAATAGCATTCTTTGTCTTCTTGCTGGCTTCTAGCAAAGCACGGCTAGGTTGTGTTGGCAGATCGCACTGCATCAGTAAAATTCTGTCAGCTGTACCAAGGCCTGGAGTCAAGGACTAACATTAGTTTGCAAGAAGGTGGAGAGGTCCCAAGCCCTACCAATGTCTGTCTTCCCGCGGGTCCTCTGATGAGATTCCAGAATTGAGCAAGACCGGTGGGAAGGCTGTGAGGGGCTATGCTACCTGCCTGCTGCCTCCCTGGCTGTCTTAGGGTCTCCACAGCTCAGCCAGCAGAGAATGGAACTCAGCAGCTTTGCTGGTGCCTGTCAATTAGCTCCAGAGCTGTATTTTTCCAATCTAAAAGTCTTTTTGCTATTGTCTTGCAATTTTCCAACTGAGTACTTTGGCATCTGAAGAAGAGACTCTGTGAAACAGTGCCCCGGGGAGATTGTCTCTTTCTGCCTGGGTGGGCAGCTGGGTCCTGTTCCAGATGTTCTGCTTAGGCCACTTTCGTTGCCCCCTTGCAGGGCTTCTGTGAGGTTGGACTGACCCAGCCTCACCTATGAGATGTGGGAAACAGAACTTCCAGTTCTCAGTCTTTTCAGGGTCTGAATCGGAGGCTCTGTCCTGCTGGACTTAGACCTAACTTACGTTTAAATGAGAAGAAACATCTTGTTAGCACTACTAGCCTCCACCCCAAACCTCTCCAGTGGGGTGGCATTGCTGTCCCTCCAACCTAAACCAAGGTGTGGCAGCCTTTGATAAGTTTCCCCCTTAGTGGGATGATTGCTGACACAGGCAAGTGGAAATCCCTCTGCCCTTCTCTCCTTTGCAACCCACCCCCACTGTGCTGGTAACAGGATCGGACTGTGATTATTTTAGGACAGTTTATGTGTCTCTTTGCTGCTTAGTGAGATTCTCATGGGCGATATTTGTGGTTGTCCACTTTTGAGAAGTCTCAGTAGAAGACCTGCTGCAGATCAGGTGCTCAGCAAATAATGTTTGATTAAATCCTATATTCTTTCAGGAGCTCTGCCCATTTCTGAGCATCGTTAATCCCAGATTTAGCATTAAAGGGAAGATTCTTGCAGCACGGCAGAGAGGATGGAATTGGAAATAGGAAGTATAGACATGACCCTGGGTGGGAGATCAGTCAGCAAAACCTTTGACAGTTTGGAGCTCTGGAGCTCCATATAGAGAAAAGCAGGGGTCTGAGGGCATCCCTGGAGATCAGGATAGGACAGAAGTTTTTGGGCATCTGACCACTGATTAGCAGGTGGGGAGTGTCCAGAGGACGGTGGTCTTGCAGATCCCACCACAAACAAAGGAAAGCAAACCCTCTCCTCCTGGGATATATTGCTTATGAGGGAGATGGATATTAATATGGACAACTAACTCTGAGATGATTGCAGAGAGGATATAACTTCTCCCTCGGGTAGACTAAGCAGGAGTCCTGAGGGCAAGAGCAGACATGGGTAGGGGTTAAGGTTCAGGGTATCAGAGGAGAGTCTGGACTGGGGCCAAAGACAGGGGTAGAGCTACAGCACAGAGATTCAATGCTGAATCCTAGAAATCCAGGTCAGAACTACTTAAACCCTGCCTTCCTCAGGTCAGGGTTGGTCCTGAAGAGGGCAGGGCTGAGCTTGAAATTCAGAGTCAGTCTATACATCCATCAACAGATGAATGGATAAAGAAAATGTGTTATTCACACACAGTCAAGTACTACTCTGCCATAAAGAAAGATAAATTTGAATTATTTGTAGCAAAATGGATGCACTTTGAGACCTTAATGTTAAGTGAAATAAGATGCACTTGAGCCTAAACATCACATGGTTTCTTTTATGTAAGAAACCCCAAATACAAAGCAAATACAAATAAATACAGAACAAAATAAGATACAGTTGGAAGCAGGGAGATGGGTCTTTCTTAAAGAGGAAGGGTAGAAAGAGGATACAGGGAGGGGGAGGAAGAAGGGAAAGGGGATGAGAAGAAGAAATAAGATGCATTATGTACATGTACAACTGCACACAAAGCAGGTGAACACTGTGATTTGAGAAAAATTCAGGGCCAGTTCATTGATATATTCATGATATATAGTTCATTCATTGACATATTCATTCATTCCGTGTTTCTGCCATACAATCAATAATGTTAGCGACAGCACAGTAACGTCAATTCATTTTCTGGTCTTCTAGTGCTTACAGTCTAATGGAGGAAACACTAAACTAGTAATTAGGTTAGTCTCTCTGAGTATAATCTGTTGGAAATGCTATGAGGGCAAAAAACAGGAGCAAAAGCAGAGTAACCAGGAGGGTCTGATTTGATGTGGACCATTAGCAAGGTCCTTAGGAGGGCTTAACATTTAGTTTAAGTGAATTGAGCCGGAGGCCCAGTGGTCTGCAGGATAATGTCCTCCACAGCTGTTCACACCCTAGTCCCTGGAAGCTGTGAATATCTTCTCTATGACAAAAGGACTTTGCAGACTGAATTTATGGACCTTGAGAAGGTAGATGTCCTGGATTACTAAATGGGCCCAATCTAATCATATGAGTCTTTAAAATGGAGAACCATTCTCACCTGCAGTCAGAGGAAGATATGACAGAAGAAACAGAGGGAAGCAATGCTTGAAGATGGAGGAAGAAATCACAAGCCATGGGAAGCAGGCAGCCTTAGAAGTTTGAAAGACAAGGGAACAGAATCCCCAACAGCCTTCAGAAAGTATCTCAACCCTGCTGGCACCTTGGTTTTAGCTGGTGAGACCCATTATGGGCCTATGGACCTGCAGAATCATGAGGTAATAAATTTGCATTGCTTTATGCTACTAAATTTGTGGTGATTTGTTAAAGCAATGAAAGGAACTAATAAAAGATCAACGAAAAACAAAACAAAACAATACCTTGGTGTATTCCAGAAATGCAACGGTGCTACTCTGGCTAGAACACTTTATGTGAGACAAACACACAAATGATTTAAACAAGGTAAGAAGAAAAGAGTAGGTTCAGGGAGCCAGGCCCACACCGCCACCGCGAGGTGAGTTGCAGCTTGCCAGGGCAGGCCCGGAAAAGTTTGGGACCATAGATCCCCGCAGCTGGGTGCCGCCCAGCCCCAGTGGGACACTGGATTGGGCTCCAGAGGTTCCACGGGCTTGAGTGGACCAGGCCAAGTGACCTTTTTTCAACCAGGGAAGCCGGGCCCACCAAGCGAGAGGAGCCAGGGCCACATGGGTCCCAGTGGCAGGGGGCACAGGAGGTGATTTCCAATGTATCCAGGGAAAGCTTTGGAACATCGCTGGAAACATAGAAATATGGAAAATGACAAAACGAAAGTGACAAAATGAAAGACAAAATGCAATCTCAAACCTCTAGCCCATCCCAAGAAAACTTAGGAGCCATGTACATACAAGAAAATACTAGCCATACACCTGAAATGATATCAACTGAAATAAAGAAGCAAGTACGGGAAGCTACGAGGGAACTCAAACCAGAAATAATCTCCCAGGTAAAAGAAGAAATGATAAAAGTAGTGAAAGAAATACTGAATGCATCCAATGAAGACACAGCTAAAAATCAGAGGAACAAAGCAAAATAATAGAATCCTTGAATGAACAGTTTAAGAAACAAACAGAATGCATTAAGCAGATTCAAAGAGATATACAGAAAATCAAAAATTCTATTGAGAGTTGCAGAAATTGCCTCAACAAAAGTGAAGATAGAATCTCAGACCTCGAAGATAAGATTGCAGCTAGTGAACAGGAAAGGAAAGATCTTCTAAAAATAACAAGAAATCAGGAAATAACAATTCAACAGCTGCAAGATGGTGCAAAGAAAAACAATATAAGATTAATAGGGATAAATGGAAAGAGTAGGTTCAATGAACTGATGGATGTTCTTTAGATGCTACTGGAAAAAGGTTTGGAGGAGACAGGTGTGGAGCAAGGGTACTAGCAGGCTATTCCAAAGCCTTCAAAAAGATGACGGGAGCTCAGACTAGGGTAAGTGCGTGGAGCTGAAAGCTGTCTGGAGGTGCAATCAGTCAGACATGATAATTGCTTCGATCCAGGAGCAAGGGACAAGAGGAAGCAAGGATGACTCCCAGGTTTCAGGTTAGAAGAGGGGCTGGAAGCAGAGTCCGCCCATCAAACCTCTGCAAAGATGGCTCACGTGCAGTGGGCAGTGCTTAGGCACCCAGAAGCCAGTGGAAAGCAAATAAAGCATCAGCTAGAGGCCCATGAATGGGGCTCTTTGAAGGTGTAACTGATAGAAAATCTAATTCAACGAGTCCTGCGCCCAAAGAGAATCTAGGTTTATTTTTAAACACTGGAAATAGGATGATGAGTGCTGACAAAAAGTCCCGAACTTCTCTTATAAATATTCATAACCTCTGTGTACATCACTGATTCATAACGAAAGTGTGTGTATTCACAGTGCAAGAGCATGCTGTTCACCTTCTCAGTGAGCATCAGAAGCATTGGATGAAGGAGCTGGAAAATCAGATACTGAGAAACCGCAGATGGCAAGGCTGGCTTGTGAATGCCTGGGACGAGAACACAGTGGTTCATGGTCACCGTGTGGGCAACAAAGCATCCTACTGGCATCACTGGCTTTGTCCATCCTAAGTGTGAGGCACAGTCCTGAAGAAAATCGTTTCCTCTGTGGCTATCACATGTTTCCCCTGGGGAGGAGGGTTCTGATGGTCTGCAACCCCAGCACCTTGTCTGTTGGACTGAAGTGGCAATTTCCAGCCTACCTACCACGCAAATCAGCGAGGAAGGCAATGGGAGCTTTGCCTGGCCTCAACGAGCTGTGGGGTTTGGGCAGGCGTCATCTGTGATGGTGAACAGGAACTGAGATCACTGAATGCATCTCTTATTCCTGCTTCTTTTTAGGGGGTGGGGGCTCGGTCACTCAGGAAAAAGAGGAAAAGGTCATGTATAGGAAGTACTGTATAAGCAGTAAGGGGTGTGTGTGTGTGTGTGACCTCAGAAAAGATCCTAAAAATTAATCCTGCTACATCCCTGGCATGTAGGCAAAGGACACTTGGTACACCCTCTAGATATTCCAGATCTGCTGCAGATGTGGCCATAGACCCCCACTCATTCGGCGTTAATGGTCTGCAACTGCAAACAACCACGACTCCCTCATGAGGGTATTCTGCAGCTGGGATGCTAGGTGGGTAACCTTGATTCCCCAGTGACCTGTACTCTCAGGCGGACGATACTGTTTCTCAGAGATCTTCAGTGAATGGTGCTGTGCTGACTCAGTGAGCAGGAAGAGGAAGTAGAGAAAGACCCCCAGTTTCCATCCGAATTCCCCATTACTGGTTAGGAGGTGTATCAGTCTCTGTGTGCCCCTGCTTAATAATGCAGTACAGAGTTGTTGGGGTACCACTCACTAACACCCTTCTTACCCTGACTCCAGGAAGCCTATCTCCCCACCATGGTGGCCCTGGCTGCTCCAGGAATCTGTTACTGCCAGACTGTGTCTCCTGCCTCTCTAGGCTGTGCTTCTAGTTAATGAGTCCTAGCCCAGCAGGGTTTTCTAAAAGGGCCCCAGTGCTAGACGTCACACTCAGACCCCTGGGTGTTGGGCTAGAGAGATAGATAAAGTGCCAAGTTACCTCCCGCTTTGCCTTCACTGTGGCCCTTGCCTTTATTTTCACACTGCAAGAGCGCTGTGTGGGCTTTGCTGTCAAGAGCGTTCCTAAAAATAGTGTTTCTATGGTGAAACAATGTCCCTTGTTTGGAAATACATGGAGCTTCTAAAATATGTTCCTGTGTTTTCTTGGATCAGGGAATATCGTAGAGACTAGGGATTTATTTACAATGAAGAAATTGTTTTTGCAAATTGTGGTTAAACAAAAGGATTGTTTTTGGAATGTTGGGTAAAGATGGCATTGTCTGCTAATAATTTGGGACACAAACTGAAAAAAGGTGGTTGTACAGGGATTGGATGATGTCATTGAACATAGGTGTCCATGTTTGGGGACAGACAAGCAAAAAGTAGAATATCGTGACCTCTACTATCTCTCCCCTCTTTCCCAAACCTATTTTATCTTTTGTACTTCAGCCCCTGTAGGTGAATGCATATTGGCTGCTCTCCATTATTGTCCCTGGACCCCAGGTTCTATTACACTGGCCCCTTCCATTTGCTGTGCGACCTTCCCTATCTTCCTACAAGATGTAGATTCCAAGGAGACCTCAGGACTTTGGAGACTGTATCTCATTTGCCTGCACCAAGTTCCTGAGCAGTGGGGGAAGAGAGCATGTCAGAGTTCACAAGATGCAAATGAGAGCCAAATCCAGATATCCTTCCAGTGTCCCAAGTGACAGCACTGGGGCACAAAGCAGATGGCCTAATAACAAGACCTCATTCTCTGAAAGACCCAGCAAGTGGAACATCTACCATTGGGAAAGTTTGGCCTCATATACTTACGGTGAGTTGTCATCTTCCAGGCCTTGCATTTCACGTGCTTAGAATTTTACCTTTGGGCAGCAGAGCAAACTTCAGTTATTGGGGATGTAGGTGTGGATGTGTACAAGGGGTGATGAGGCTTTTTTTTTTTTCATATCTGCTCTTTGCATACCATTTTAATGCCTAAAAAGGTCCTGTAGTGGATTGGTAGCTGGTGGTCAATTTAAACACCAACTGAACTGAGTCAGCATGGTGCTGAGTGTAGATGGCCCACCGGAGAGAAGTTGTCAGCATATAAAAGAGACCGGAAGTGAAAGCCGTGATCTTGTGGGTTCTCCTAAGTGAGTGTTGTTTGGAGCCTTTGGAGCATGGTAATCTGGTAATGCTTGGTTTTTTGGAGTTGTTGGTTCTCCTGGAGGAGTTTGTCACACTGGCCTCCCTGTTATCAACTCAGCTATTACCATCAGAGGAGCTCGGCACCTTGTTGCTGTGAATGGCTGTGGTTCACTTTGGCGGAGCTCTGGTCCTTACTTTAGGCATCATTTCCTGGCTCCCGAGGAGAAGATGTGTGCTGTTCCATCTCCAGGAGAAGCTTGTCACACTGGCTTCCTGATATGAACTTGGCTGTTTTGACTGTTGAAGATGCTCAGGACTTCATTGTTCCTGAGGATGGTAATTTTGGGGGAGCCCTAGGCCTAATTTTGAGTGTTGCTTTTTGGTTCCACTACAGAACCCCCGACCTACTAGCACAGATTCTTCACTCTGATGGCATAGACTTTCTAACTTCCACTGCTGGCCTTTGGGCTTCCTAGCACAGATCTGTGAAATAGACTTGCATGAGTCATTGTCATGGGCTCTAGATTTTCTGCTGAAGTCATGCAGATTATTGCCATGGAATCAAGACCCTTGGCTGGATTTTCTAGGTCTTTAGTTGTGGACAGATTTCCTGCACTTCCTTTGTATTTCACTCCTTGGGTGACCATTATAAATAATTCTATGTCTCCTGTATTGTCTTGTTCTCCTTGCAACCCGACTGCAACAGATCTTGACGACTTTTCCATTTTTTTGGAACTGCATAGAGTGAAAATATTCCTAGAAAGTGTATGAGTCCCAGGTGGGTAACAGCACAGTAATCTGCTAAGCCTGCAGAGAGATTGGTTTGCTACCACCAGGAGAGAGTGTGTAGATGTGTGTGTGGGAGAGAGCATGAGAACTGGGCAATGGAAAGTTTGTGGGCTCCATTCACTGACAGCGATTTCTCCCAGGATAAGGGAACCTTTATTCAGTACAGCTCACAGGAAATTCAAACCTATTGCATCAGGGCCGTGGTTTGAGCCCTCTATCCCCTTATACTCTCATTGCAGATTTGTACTGCAGGTAATTTAGGCTTCAATCTATCATTCTGCTGAGGTGAGCTAGTTCCATTCTAGGCCAAGCTATAATGGTGAGTAGATAACATTGATGGATATTGAGGAATAAACAGTCTGGTTCCTCTAGTCTGCTAGGAGGACAACACTGTCAGAGGTCTCCAGAGGTCACTGGTATACTGGTAAACAAGCTCTTGGGGGGATATGAGCATAAGTAAATCCTAATTTGTTGCATTTTCTAATTTCTGTGATATCAGTACTCCCCATGTGGCTGAATTCAACTTACTGACAAATGGCATTGAACTGAGAGTTGGAGAAAGATGCATGAGTCTGACTCTTATGACTCCTGTACATGTCCCTGCCTGCAGGGCTGAGACCCACTGCCCCAAATGGTTACCTTCACATGACCAGCTCCTGTGTTTGAATCATTTCCTTTTCTGTCTCCATTCTACAGAACCTTGTCAAGCCTTCCTTGAACTCTTCCCATGGAAACATTTGTCTCAACAGTCTCATCTATAGCATGTGAACAGTCATAGTCTGTTGTTCTTTGAACAGAGAGGGCAGAATTATTCATTGAATGGAGTGAGATGAGAGCTCTTGTGGAGTCTGAGCCTCTTCCCCAGTGCTTTTCTCTGGGTTTCCTTCCCATTATCACTGTGAGTTTGCTCCCAAGTGGTCTGTACTGGGTGTCACTTCCCCTTGTGTCTTTTGGTCCTCTATCCTTTCCCCATGCCTAATTCTTATGTGGCTTCCTTTGGAAGAAGATAGTCTTTCTGGAGAGTATTAACTACTTCTTCCTTGTGTCACTGAATTATTTGAACCTTGATTATAACATTTTCCAACTCTTAGCTTATATGCATGAGCTTTCCTTGGGTTTGTGTCCCTCCCTTGGTCCTGGAAACCTGGAGTGTGAGGACCATGATCTGAATAGGTTTGTAGCCCAGGAGTCACCTGAGGCATTTAAAAAAACAAAAACAAAACAAAACAAAATTTTTATCAAAATAAATGGACCCAATACTGGCCAAAGTTGTTTCCTCTCTGTCTTCTACTTCAGTTCTTCCCAGCATGAAGCCATAAGCATTCATCTGGCATGGTCACAGACACAAACCCAGGGAGAGCAATTCTAAGTGAGTGTCTGCGGCTCCCTTCCTAAGGAAAAAGGCCAAGCTCCAAGGAAAGCTTTCTCAGTTATCCTCATAGGAGTGAGATAGAATCTAGATTCCCCACATTGCCTTCTGATGAGAGAACCAGGTCACCTGGCAGTCACCACAGTTCAACAAACACTCTGATGGGCAGCCCATCAAGGCACAATAATTGATTCTGGAATCTGTTTGTCCATCAGATATGTACAAGTGCCTGAGGGTGTGCAGGAATTAAGAGGCTTTGTCTGAACACCCTGGGCTCCAGATTTGGCTCTGTAACAGGCCGGGAGTCTTGCATAGACAACTCCAAAAATTTCTACCTTCCCTTCTTTAAGGTGGGCATAATTAATTAGGGCTCAAGGAATGTCTACTTATGAAGTATTTAGAGCTTAATCTCTGTATAAGTAAGCAACAAATATATACCTGGTATTACTAAAATAAAAATGTGTGCTAAGCTCTGCGCTATCTGTGAGAAGTAATGATTTGAGTCTGCTGTGGTTGCTGTTTTCAGTAAGCCCACAGTCCAGGGAGAGAGGAAGTTGATCTGGGATCCCAGGGCAGGATGCAGAATGTTCTGAAAGTGAGGCTTACTGGAAATTGGGGAGCCAGGAGAAAAACACTGCAGCTGCCACCACCACTCCTAGCAGAAGCTAGTCTGGAATTCTTCTTCTTACCAGATGGTGTGGTGCCCAGTGGTCCTTTCCAGGCTCTTTTTAGTCCATTCAAAGACCTAGATAACCGATGAATGTAAAAACTTAATGTTTACTGATGGTGAAAGAAAAAAAGAAGTAGAAGTGAGAAAGAAATGAAAAGAAAAGAGAGAATAGATAAAAGTGGGGGGAAACGAAGTATAAGTGAACTCTAAAGAAGAGAGAAAATACTCCCTGCATGCAGAGACAGCTACTGAAAGCATAAGCAAACAGTGACCACAGGGTAAATGGTCACTGTCTTTTACATATTCTTCTGACATCAGATCTTGGATGTCCTCAGAGCTTTTGAACTGTTCCTCACATTTGTGCCAGCTGACACATTTGACACGTCTCTGTGATTGGCAGGTTAGACTTTATTGTCTTGCTGGTTTGCCGAGCCCTAATCGGCCTCACTCTGACTTCTGATAAAACTGGTCCATTTAGCTAAAAGTGTGTCCCTCCTGTTCCTACTCAACATAAGGGAGAAGGTCAGCAGGAATAGAGTTGATAGTGACAGGGAAGACAGGACAGTGGAGGATGCTGGAGTCTCTATGCCATCTTCCCCTTATGCCTCCTGCCAGGAGACAGGAAATGAGGTAATACAAACATGAGGTGAAGGGGCAGACAGTCCCATCGGACTGTGTCTTGGATTCTCCACAACTTCAAGGAACAGTTGCTGTCTCTTTTGCCTTCAGATGAACTCTTGGGCTTTGCCCCAAGTACTTAAACTCCTTGATTTCCTTAATCTGGGAAATAAATTATAAAAGAGAAACTTTCTTACTCAACTTTTAGTATCTCTTGGCTTCAAAAAAAAGTTAAAAATGATATTTTATACCACTGTGTTTTGGTTCCAAAGACATAGCAGCTTGAAAATGGGAAAAATTTTGCTGCTGAGGGATACCTGACAATTGTAGGAGGCATTGTTGGTCATCATGCTGGGGTGGACAGGGATGCCACTGGCATCTAGGGGTGGAGGTCAGAGATGCTGCTCAATATTTCACAATGCATAAAATAAAGAGCTGTCGGTCCAAGGTGGGAATCGTGCTGAGGCTGAAAAACTGTTCTAAAATAATGGAGATCAAGAAGTGAAGTGCGTGCATGCATGCGAGTGTGTGTGTGTGTGTACATGCATGGAAGAGCAAGACACATGGGTTGACCATTTTTCAAAAGTCAGAGAAGATAATGGACTGGTGTACCACTTTAGACTTCTCTGTGTTAGCATCAGATTTACTGGTGAATTCAATTCACCAGCACAAATTCATAATGAGTTTCTAGTGGGAATGGCTGGTCTATGAAGTGAAGCTGGCAATGGGTAAACTAGATGGTGTTCACTGGCACCTGAAGCTCATACACATGCCCAGTGATATCACTTGGTGAGAGCTGGAGAAACGCAGCTTTTGGACTTCCTAACATAATAGGCGGGAGGCTGCGGGAGGGGTGATAGACTGTGCTTGGTGATGGTCCGCCATCCTCATACCAGCAGTGAGCAGGCAGAGTTAAAAACAAAAAGAACTCTCGGACTGGCCATCAGTCACCGAGGATACTAATTGCTCTGGTGCTACGTTGCTGACATCTGGGACTCCCCAGGACTGAATGGCAGGCCATCAAAGCTCTGAAGAGGCTGTGGTAAAACATCTGCTTCTTGGGCCCCATGGTCCCAGGCAGTCTGGGCCACTGCTTCCTGTGCAGCACTTGCAGAGCAAGTGGCCTGAAGACCTTTGCTCCTCTGCAGATATCTGGCAATGACTCTCTTTTTGAAGTGGGTGAACATTCCAGGGCGCTGGATGCTACGGAGACTTCTCGTCAAGATTAATCTTGTTGGAGTCACTATTTTAACCTCTCCTACTTCCATGCCTGGTTGCAAAAACTCTGGGCTTCATGTTCCAGCTGTAAGGCATTTCCAGCATGGACTGTTAGTCGGACAGCAGTCAGAGATGCTGAATCAGGGCCTAAAGTTTACTCA
The DNA here is from genome assembly GCA_004027455.1 of Hydrochoerus hydrochaeris. NCBI lineage: Eukaryota > Metazoa > Chordata > Mammalia > Rodentia > Hydrochaeridae > Hydrochoerus > Hydrochoerus hydrochaeris. The sequence continues at coordinate 464,994 of PVLA01000604.1, forward strand.
GGGAACTTAGTACCAAGCAAAGGTCCTGGTCACCTTTATATCTGTATAGAGCATAGAAAACAAAATACCGTACAAGGCTGCGTGGGAATACGTCCATCTTTATCCAGCTTGATTGTGTAGATGGATAGAGGCATCACCATGTTTTCATCATCCAGTTAACTGTCTCAGTGTTTCTTGAGTGTCTAGCATGTTCTTGACAATATGCTACATCCTGGAGCCTCTAGGGAAAGTGGGTGCTGAGAAAAGGAGGAAGAAGAGACCTACAGCACCTCCCCTGAGCCTTGGGGTCATGTTGGACAAGGGTCCTGCTCCTGTGTGAAGTGAAGTGCGGTAGGTAAGTGCGGTAGACAGAAGAGACCCTTGCTGCCAGTGAGGCAAGGTACCCTGTGGGATTTGCGTGCTGTGCTGAATCTTTCAGATCCCTGACATAGTGTGTAGTACAGCAGAAATGGATATGGAATTCTCAGCCCATTTGGGAATGCCTTAGGTAAAGTTTTGTGATCCAGTGGTGGAATTGACTGAGGACCTCAGCAAATGCCGTCCTGGGGAATCTGGTTCATACCCTGTGTCTGGGGAAGCTGTTAAGTCAGTTGCCTCAAATAGGTCCAATCTAGGCCACTGGAATACAATTGATAAAAAAGGTTTAAGGAAAAGTCTGTACTTGGTAGGAAAGTGTTCTGCTTGGTTATTGCTCTACTCCCAGGAGTCTTCAGAGGGATGAATGTGGATGTGTGTGACCCAACTGGGCCAACCTGGATGAAGCTGTGACCTTTCAAGGCAGTTCCTGGATACATGTTCTGATTCCTCCACCTGCCACAAAGCTTTGGTGGATTCATATCCTGTTGTGATGATTCTTACCCATTAACCCCCATGGCAAAGGAGGCCTCTGGGAAGGCAGGAAGACCTTGGTTATGGAGAAAGGCTGAGTTGTACCACAGATCTATTTATTGTTCTGCTCCACTGGACACAGAGTTCTCTGGTTGTCCCACCATTTATTTTTAGCTCCTCCTGGGGTGATGCTGGGATTGTTCCAGATCCTAATGGACAATTTGCAGAGCAGCTAAGACCACACAACTGCATAAATTTCCTTCATAAAGGCTTTCTTGTCTTATTTATTCATTTTTAATTAACTAAACAATGACTAGAGTAAACTAACTTGAAATAGCTAGAGGATTCAAAATAAAAGCTTCAAGTGGTTTTGAAGTGTGAATAGAGAAATCTTACCTCAAGGAGGACTTTAAAAGGGATTTGCGGAATGTTTCTGAAAAACTTTTACTGAAACTACAGAGAAATTTCCTACCACCCATGAGTGATACCAGATAAAAAATTCTTCCCCTTACTTTAATAAGCAATGTTTCTTATTTCTTATTCTAGATTCAAAAGTAAAACAATGCATGTTATAGAACATTTGGAAAGTGTAAAAGAAGTATACATAAGAAAATAAAACTCTCATTTCTTAATTCAGAGATAGAAGATTTAGATGTTAGGAGTGTTTATTCTTCCAGTCTTTTTCTGTGCATAAGCAGTTGATATACATTTGAAAATACACTTAGTAGACATCTTACACATTTAATTTTATATAGTAATTTTCCACATGTGTTATAAACATTTATGTTATTAAATATTCATCCAAAACAAGCTTTTTCGAGACTATTGGTATAGCTTAGTGATAAAGTGCTTCCCAGCATGTGTGAAGCTGTGTTCCTTCCCCAAGACCAAAACACAAAACAAAATAAAACAACCCCAGGATTTATAATCACTGTCTTATAGTCTGTAATATCAATTTGATGTAATTCATTTAGGCATTCTCCTCTTACTCAATACTTATATTATTTCTGTTTTATAAAATGTATATAAATGACACCATGATGAACAGACAAATATCTGTCTACAGATTTGATTATTCCCTTAGTTCAATTACTAAAATAGCAAAAGGACAAAAAAAAAAATCCAAAAAACAAAATTATCCAGGCATGGTGGTGCATGCCTATAATTCCAGCATTCAAGAGGCTGAATCAGGAGGATCATTACAAGTTCAAGACCAGCCTGGGCTACAGTGTGAGTGAGCTTAAGACCAGCCTGGGCTGAATAGATAGATCCTGTCTCAAAAAGACAAAAAAGAAAAAAAAAAAAAAGCTAAAAGAGGAACTACTGAGTTATAGAATCTGAGAATTTTCAAAGTTCTAGAAACTCATTGCCAAATCGTATTTTAGGAGAAAAAGTACAGTGATTACAGTTCTGGAAATACTGAATAATATCATTAAAAATTGTGTGATTTTGTGTTGGTTGAATATAATACCTCATTCTGTGATGGTTTTAAAACATGTTTTCAAAGCCACATGAATTAATAGTGACTATGAAAGACAACTGTAAGTTTTTCTTACTTTTCATGGTAATTGTTCCAGCAATTTAGCACTAAAAGAAATACTTGCATTTAGATTAATATTTTAATAATATCCTGCTGTATTTATTTTAAAGTCTTTTTCTCCTAAAATCAACAATAATACTTGATTGACTATTCAGCATCTTTTAAAGATGATTACATAGTGTGATCAATTGATTTATCTGGTTGTATTAATAAATTTACCAATTTTTTGTGGTAAAAATGCAAAAGGAATAAAAATGATACAAAATTTCAAAACAAAATAATAGGAGATTAACATTGGTTAATATATTGCATATTGTATTCAAAGTAGTTGTTCAGACTACAAAATACAGGCATAAAAAATGATGAAACAATTGAACAATTAAAGCACAAACTTCTTTTTTGATGAACTAAACAGAGATTAGTAGGATAGTTTTCTATATTGCAAACATACCAATATTAAACCATCATTACAGTTCTGTCATAAAATCACCATGTGAACTTAATGGTGGATTATTCACTTAGTTGTATTAATGTTATATTTATATTCATCTGTTTGTAAGTGAGATTGAAAATTAGTTTCCTATTTGTGTGTGTCTGTGTGTCCATGTGGCCACAACCATTGCCTTTTGTTTGTTAATTTTAGTAGCCAAATATTTTTTATGTGGATCATTTCCTGATCATGAAATGCAGAATAAAGTTTATACATTTTGCCACAATCTCCAAGTTTCTGTCTAATACGTTCACATTTCCTACTTCTATGTGGTGGTATTACTACCTCAGTCATGTTGGACTTTTTTGCTGTTCTTTGAAGTTCATTCCTACACTGGGACTTTTATACTTGTATGGTCTTTGTAGCATTCATATCTCGTTTTGTTCAGACCTCTGCTGAAATCTCTCTTCCTTGGGTAGTTCTTCAATCCTAATTCATTTCAAGCTCTTGTCCTACTACATTTTTCTTGACAACTTTCACCATTACATGACATTTCATTTTGTATCTATGTTTTCTAACCCCACCATGATAATGTGAGTGAGTTCTGGAGGGGCAAAGACAATGTGTCATGCATAACAATATCATCAGGGCCTGGTAAATGGATTTTAAATAGTAGGAAATCTATAAAAATTCTACTGAGGAGATGAATTGGTGAATTCTTACTGAATATGTTTAACTTCTATGGATTGCTTATTTTACTCTATTCTTACATGGATAAAGTGCAACATCTCTCTCCCATTCCTGCCCAGGTCCTCTTCTCCATCTGTTCTTCATTGCTCTGGTCTTAATTCTTACTGTGACTCTGTCTCTGCTCATGGTTGCCAAGACATCCAGTTTTTGTGCTGCCACTTCCACTTCCAAGGTCCTGCCATGGGGAACCTTGGCTGTCACCTGTCTTTGCTGGATGCTATTCTATCTGTGGCACCTCTACCCATCATGGGCTCTTCTGGGTAAAGTCATTTGCTGAGGTGACTGTGACCTCCTCCACTGATAACTCTTGCTCCTGCAGGCCACTGTATCTTGATATTGAGATCATTTCTGTGTCCTTTACAGGTTCCAGAAAACAAGAGCTTGCTCTATCCAATTACCAGAAAGTCTCCATCATGTTTGTTTTTGGTGATCTATATGTAACAGTCAAAGCAAGGCTTTATTTATATCCCGTTGACCTGGACTTGAGCATTGGTTGCTTTAGTACCAGTTGGAGAACCTTGAACAAGTCAGACTTTGTGGATCCTCCAGATTCTTATCCACAGAATGGAACCCTTGCTTTCTTTAAAGTTGAGGAAGCCTCAATACATACTTGCTCCCACCTTTTACCTTACGCTCCATCCTCCATCCATACAAACACTCACTTTTCTGTACTGTTCCTTTTGTTTGTTTGCCTCGATCCTCCCATATCATCTTCCCTTGGCGACTGCTATGTATCCTCTAAAACCCAGGTTAGTTTCCACCTCTTTAAACAGCTCTCCATGATTCATTTGTCCACCTAACCATCCCCACCCAAACTCCTCTAACACTGAAATAGTACCTCAGTTGGTCCATGTTCGCAATCCACAGGGCAGGTTTCAGTCACACACTGACTACTTTGTTATTGGGTTGTCTGTCTTTCCTGCTAGCAAATGCACTTCTTGAACACAGGAAACTAGGTCTCATTTTATATTCCTGGTGCCAGCCTCATGTCAACCCTCAGCAAGCTCACTTACTGTTTGTTGAACTGTAGTGAATTGCATGAATCAGATTGGATAGCGTTTCTGCCTTGGGAGATTGAGTCCTCTTTGAGTGGGACATTCAAGGGTTTAGGGTGGGAGAAAGGAAAGAACAGCCTGACCAGACCAGTCAGCAGTCTCCCCCTGATGACTGAGGAGGAGACAGACATGGTAGCCAGGTTGCTTTTCAGACAGGGGCCACGTGGTCTGAGGACTTCTTTACTTTAAAACAACTTTACTTTAAAACAGAAAGAGCTCAGCATTGTAGTGTGGCCTTTACTCAAGAGCTGGCACAGTCTGCTTTCCTCTGATGGGGACAGCCAAGTTCAACATGCAGGAGGAATGGATGTAGACACACGTGTCACACCCGGCAGCTAAATGCTCCCAGCTCAAAACCAGGACTGACTGAAAGGATCAAAGCCTGCACATGGCGAGGCAGTGACAAATTTATGAAGTCCAGTCATCCTCATGAAAACACTGTGTATTTTAATCTGCCCAGTGGAAATAAATCAATCTTGAATTTCTGTAGAAGGAACTGTAAGTCAGTCCACTCCCCCATAAAGATGCAAGGGGTCTGTTTAAAGTGACTTTTCCATCTCTAGTAGAACCAACATTTTCTTAGTGATGAAGGCATCGAAATGCACCTTTGTGTTTTCTCTTTCACAACAAATCCTGACCATCTAGCTTGCAATGAGTACACAAGCTTTGTTATTACAGATTTACAAACAAAACTGTTGGCACAGGAAAGCCTGTGGTAGGTCAGGCAGACCACCCGTACGTACGCGCATGAAAGCCCAGTTGGAAAATCTCCTGACGTCAGCCAAAAGTGTGACTGCATTTCTGAAAACTTGGCTGTTCTCTTGGTGGTCGAAACAGTGAACCTTTTTGTTCATTGAATGTTGAAAAAAATAAGTTTGCCAAAGAGTGCCTTTTCCTCAAGGGTTTCAAAGCTCCTCACTATTTTTGACTCCTTTTCTCTAGGGGCTTGAGAATGTTCAACAAATGTGAATCAGAGATGTTTTATTGTTTCATGTGCACACTGGAGATTTCGGGCCACAGCCAAGAAGCAGGGGCCCATGTGCCTTCCATGCTGCTTACAAGGAGGCCTCTGTGGGCCCAACTCCTCTGGCCGCAGTTGGGGATGGAGGCTGAGTGTGCTCACTTTGTGGGGTGCGGGGAGAAGCTGGGAGAGTGCACAGGACAGAAAGGTGTGATCTTTCTTCTTGGTGAGACCACTGTGCAGGATGGCTGGCCAGGCCTCCAGGTAGCCTGCAGTTATGGAAAAGAAAAGCTGATTCTCCAAACTGGGAGAGAAGAAATAACTGGAATTTCATAAGCTTGCTACCTTTAACCATTTGGGCTAATAAATCCTCCAACTGGGGTATGTGTATATATAACACCTATTTTATATGTATATAAATATAATGCATAGTACTAAATAAATATAACATTATCTATTATATTTAGTTTATATCATTTATTGCATATACATATTTATGTAATATAGTACACGTATATTACATATTGTAGCACTGCATATAATAAGATATATGTATGTGTATATGTCATCAAAATCAGACTTGGATTGCAACCAGCTTGGTCTGTGAGTGTTCTGCAAGACAAGTAAACATTTCAAAAACATTTAGCTAGATAAATGAGCAATGCCTTGCAATGTAATTAGTACGTTCTGATGAGCATCACATGATCTCAACTGGGTCTCTCTCGATGCTTTGATGTGCATTTGCTTTGGGTTATGAGCAGAACACTTATTCTTGAAAACCAAGTTTTTACTGTACAGTATTTTATATAATGTACATAACTTCCCTGCTGTATTTTGGTTTTCTCATGGCCTCCAATAGATTGAAAAATACATTTTAAGCTAGTTTTTTTTAAAAGAAAAGATAATTATATATGTAAAGCAAGAATATAAAATCTCTACAATAAAAAACTCTCCTTTTCTTCCTGGGCCCTATGTCCCTTTCCATGACAACCACTTTTAAAAATTATTTTTAAAGCAAACACTCCCAGAAAATTTTAATATATACACACATAATCTTTCAAACCACAATCACACCACACAGGCACTTTAATGTGTTGTTCACCATATTTTTCTCTTACAGACCTTTGATTTTTTAGCTCCTATTCTAACGGTACACATTCACCTACCTCTTTATTTTTAATGCCTGTATAATGTTTCATTGGCTTGAATGTAGCACAATTTAATGCACAAATTCTTACCAAAGGTCATTCTGGTCACACCTGCTTTATGTTTCAATAATCAGCACCATAACTAACATTCCATGGGCAAGTCTGTCTCTAAAGAATCTCTGAGAAGTGATTTATAGTGTTAATATACATGCATTATTACAACTTGTTATGATTGTCATTATTATTATTATTACCACTACTACATTTTAAAAGCTAACCAAAGAGGTTGAACCTATTTACCTACCTATTTTTTTTTTATCCCTTCATTAGTCTAATTGTGTCAGCCTTCAATCTTGGGCAATCTATTAGATAAAATATGCCACAATAAATTTGAAGACTTAAAAGTCAGAATCTTTATTGATTTCTCATAGATATTATAATACCTCTATTTCGCATTTTTTAAAGTAAAGAAAAAAATAAGCAGAAAAAGGGTAGAAACAATACAAACTTTCAAAAACAAAAACAAAAACAAGTAAGAAATCATTAGTTGACAATTACATATTTTCCTCCCAGAAGTAGTTGTTCAAGTTACAAGAGTAAAGCATACAAAGTGGACATTTAAACAGTGAGACTGCAATCAGCTCTGTTCATCTATCTAATAAAAACTTAATAATATAGTTATCAATCCTACACATTCAAACATACATGCAGTTATATCATTTAGAATACTTTCCTTTCCTCTCTCTTTTTTCACAATAACTATAATCAATTCTTGTAAACTGTTTAGAAGTTCTACACATGTATAATCTCTACATACATACCTAGCCTTTCTATATTAGAGGGAAAAACAAACCAAAACACATCAACAATACAAATTTCTAGAGAAACATGAAATGAAAAGGACATATAAAACCACAATACTAGGTGATCTGCTGTAGTCACCATGATGTCTCCTGTATTTTCAATAAAATTGTCTATATCGTCAAGCATAGTATAATTAAACTTAGCAGTACATAGCACTATTAATAAAAACCAAACATTGGAGACATTATAGGACTTCAAAGGCAGTTAATAATCAAACCAGAATGGGTATCCTATTGAATCCTGCCATCCCCAGAGTAGTTGCCCCTACTCCCAGACTTGACACCCTCAAGCATACCAGATTCGAATAAAGTAAGTCAAGACAAAACAGCTATATAGCCAATCTTCTCTGCCTCATCTCTGCTATGCTATTTTTCTGTCATTGTTGTTTATTTTTCTCCTTCATTCCACTGTCTGCCCCTTTCATTAAGGCCTTTCTGCCATTGTTCCTGGAACCCTGGTGATTTTCTTTTCTCTCTCTAGAATGTCCTTCAGTATTCTTTGCAGGGATGGATTAGTGGTCACGAACTCCCCCAGTTCCTCTTTGTTGTGGAAATATCTTGTCTCTCCATTAATTTTGAGAGACAGTTTTGCAGGGTACATCAATCTGGGTTGGAGGTTATTTTCTTTCAGGGCTTGGAATATTTTGTTCCAAGCGCTTCCTGATTTGATAGTTTGCATCGATAAGTCCACTGTGATTTTGGGAGTTTTCCTTTATAGGTAATCTGTTTCTTTTCTCTCACTGCTTTTAATATTCTGTTCTTGTGAGGGATTTCTGGGATCCTGACTATTATATATCTGGATGTAGATCTGTTTTGGTTGTAGCTGGCAGGAGTTCTGTATGCCTCATATATCTGAATATCATTTCCTTTTCCTATGTTTGGGAATTTTACTTTAATTATTTCTGTAAATAGGCTTTTTATTTCATTTGTATTTTCCCCTGCTTCTTCACTCACATTTTTTTATTCTTAAGTTATAGATCCTCTTGTCATCTTCTGGCCTTTGTATTTTTACTTCCTGTTTCCTTGTTATTATAAAGAGATCTTTCCTTTCTCAGTCACACATTGCAAACCTATCTTCAAGTACTGAAAGTCTGTCTTTAGTTTCTGTCAAGAAATTTTGACAGCTTTCAATGGAGTTTTTAATTTCCTGATATTCTCTTTGGATCTATTTCATGTATTCTAGATTTTGTTTATATTCTTCATTAAAGTTTTCTCTCCTTCTTCTGGGTTCCTCCATTCTTCTATCTGTATCTTCTTGAGAGGTGCTTAGCATTTCTTTTATTAATCTTCTCATATCTTGCTTCACCTGAGTTAGAATTTCAGTGTTAAATTCGTTGATGAGGTCACGGAAGTATTTCTTTATTTCCGATGAGGCTGTGTCTGATTCTGCATGTTTGCTGCCCTCAGTCTCCTCTGTATTTACCTCTCCTGGGTTTATTTTCCCTGGGTCGGCAGTTGGAGGCTTTTTGTTGTTTGTTGTCATGTTTCTGGTTTCTTTCAGACAGGTGAGTGGTGGAGGTTTCTGTACCTTTACATATTACTTATGGTCCCTCTGCAGCTTACTGGCTAGGGCAGTGCTGCCCTTTCCTGTTTGCTGTTGATCTGTGAGGTGCACGCAGGGGCAGTGTGGGCCGGCCCCTCCCCTCTAAGCCAGTCAACCAGTGAGTGTCTTCAGCACTGTAGTCTGTGCCCTGCAGATGTCACAGGTTCGGGACAGCCTCGTCCCTGGCTATTGGGTCCCGACCAGCGGCATGGCCAAGCCCAAGCAGATCCCACCAATCCACTTTGGTCCAGGAGCCACGGGCTGAAGCCACCTCAGCTGTTGACTCAAGCCTGTCCTGCCAAAACCCAATATGTCATCTAGCCAGTGATCTCACTCTGGGGAATCCAGTCCCCAGCACTCACCAAAGTCCACACATCTCCACTTGCCATCTCCACTCCCCACTGGAGCATCTCCTGCCATGAAGGGTCTCGAGCTCACCAATCCCCACTTTTGGTGGGGATCGACCTCAGCTCCATCATGAGTCACCCAACTCTTAAGATGCACCCAGAACAGCTACCAGAGCATGCCCAGCTCCAGCCCTCCATCCACGCTTCTTCTTTTTTTATTTTATTTTTTTTTCTTTTTCCTCAGTTTCTTCCTGGGTCACAAGAATTCTTTTCCTTTTGTCTGGTCTTCTCCATGGTGTCAAATTCTAGCATCTGAGTTGTTTTTCTCAGAGAGGCTTCCTATCATGCTACCTATCAACCAGCCATCTTGGATCTCTTCTACCTCTATTGTTTAAACACCTTCTTTGCAATCTTCCTATCCACTTCCCTCATTTTTAAGGATAAGGAAGGAAACTGAGGGCTGAAAAAGCCTCCACAGGGCCATACACTTTCCACTATCCCCTCAACACACACCACTGAGGCAGAGCCAGCACCAGAGCTCACCTGGAGTGATACATATTTTCATTCCTGTGGAAACTCTGTTCCTGGCAAACAATGCTGTACCAGCCCCTTGACTTCATCAAGGACAGAGGTTGATGTGTAGTACTTACACAGTCATCCAGAATTCTGAGGCGTGCAGATCAGGTCACACACAGAGTTGGTAGAAAAACATCCTCTTGATCATTTGAGGGAATTTTAAAAATCTTTCTCTCTTGCAAGAGGCAGTGCATTCCCTACTGTCTCAAATTGGATTTTTATAAGGTAAGGGTGATTGTCAGGACTGTTTCCTAAAAGCAGGGGCTTTATTTGTCGGGTGTGGGGTAAGGAATGAGAAGTAAGGTTATAATCAGTCTGGCAAGAACTCTAGATCTGCTCCTCCTCTTCCCAGAATTGGTGCTTGAGGCAAGCAAGCTCTAAGCCCCTGTCCTTTCATCCCTAAGATGGGAAGAAGTATAAAGTGTACCTCAAAGGTGTCCATGAGGATAATAAGATAACCTATGAAAAGCATCTGGCAGTGCCCTACAGATTGGCAAGCATCCTCTCTACAAGCATCCATATTAGCACCATTTCTCATGCTTTGCAAGCTCCCTCTGTCAGTCTTCCTTCCAATGGCTGCTGTTCTTCCCTTTCTTAACTCCCTGTCCCCTTGATATCAGATGATCATTTTAAATAAGAACATTGAAAGAGAAAGTGATTTCTTGGTTACACAGCAAACTGCACTCCACAGAGAGGCAAAAGCAGGACCTTGCAGATGTGGCATCATTTATCTGTGGTCATGAGCCAATGCCCAGAGACTTAAATGACACAGGTGCTATTAGTGGCCTCAGTTTATCCAGGAGCATTTGTCATGGGGGTTTCAGAAGTGATCTTGACTCTGCAAAGCCAGTCACCAGAGGCCAACCAATAGCACTGGTCTGTGTACAACACAGTATAGTCTGTGATTTGTTTTTGTTGTGCCAAAGATTGAACCCAGGCCTTTGCAAAGAGCTACATCTTCAGTCCTTTAAAAAAAAAACTATGGTTTTTTTTTTTTTTTTGTATGGGGAATGGAACTCACAACCTTCCCTTGTCAAGCAGGTACTTGTGCCATTGAGTTATATCTCTGGCAAAAAATTTTTATTTTATTTTATAGGCAAGTTTACTGAGTTTCCTAGACTAGGCTCAAACATGTGATCCTTTTGCCTCAGTCTCTGAGAGTGCTGGGGTTACAGGCATGTGCCACCACACCCAGTTCTAAACCTCACTGATGTTTTCCTATCTCGTCTCACTTCAGAAGCTGGGCACCCCTGGGGATAAAGACCATGTGTCAACACAAAATGGCCACCTGGAAGGACAACTGGGGTAAACATAGGTTTTCTAGATTGCACAAAAGCCAAATAGAAACTATTTTCCTCTGGTATTTTAAATCTAAAATGTAAATGCTATATAAATTTTTTCCTCTCCCAGTAATATTACAGCCTGTTGTCTAATTTCTAAGTTTCTGCAGCTGGCACTTAGTCATAGCTCTTGGCTTGCGGGGGAGGTACCCAAAGAAAGTATGTATTTACCTCTTAACATTCTCTTTACACCAGCAAAACAGATTTCTAGGATTATCTACTGGTTTCTAGGAGCTGCAGAGGACATGTTCTGTGTGACCTGATTGCCGGTTAGTAGGTCTGTAGCCTGTGTATTTTTCAGCCTCCATACAGAAATGTCAGGACTTTTTTTTTTAACAGAACTAAAATGGATGCTGCACCTGCCCTGTTTGCCAGAAAAGATTCAATGTAAAGATTAATTATAGAAGCAATAGCTCTTTTTTTTAACTTCATTTTTTAATGCTATACATTCTTCTGATTTTGCTAGCCTTTTCTCTCCCGCAAACAATCAGGGCACTGCCAGAAAGCTTTGAAGCACATGTTGAGCAACTTCGAAAAGCAACACACACATGCACACACACACACACACCAAGCACAGTGTGAGCACCTCACACTGTAGCTTCACTCATACAGAAAAGAGTAAGTTGTTTTATCCAGAAAATGCAAAAGGCATGAAGGTGGTTAACAGATCGAGACCGCTGATGACAGTTCCCCCCCATCCTTCAGTTCCTGCTCTGAGTGGCCAAGCCCAGGCCCTGTGCACTCAGGGCCAAGAGACTGGGCTGGAGGACACAGGAGGAGCACAGCCTGACTACTACTGTTTGTTTGTATGTCGCTGTTGACTAAGCTGTTTGTGAGTTATTTTACTTTAGGAGATTATAAAACAAAGTGAGAAAGAATCTTTGTTACCACCACACATTAAAAAATGCTTCCCAAATCTCTTTTCTGCCTCTCGTCTTCTCTTTTTACAACTCATGCTACTGATACTATAAAATGTGAGACATGCTCATTGTTAAACCAAAGCCCACTCACTCCCCGAAGAGCAGGACAAAGACACACATATATTCATACCTTCCACAAACGTTCCTACCGTAAAGTGAACCTCATTTCTTCCATATATATATACAGAAGTGTCACTAGACATATGAGGCAGAGATTGGTAGAAATAGTTTCTAAGGATGCATTAAATATGTATACATACCTTTCAATGAGTAAGTAAATTTAATTGTATTTGATTTGTTAAATCCAAACTGAAACAGAAGTCTGATTTAACATATAATAAAGCAATTTTAACATATAATAAAGCAGCTATTAATATGTAGTAACATATTAATATTCAGTCATTATTAATATATAGTAATAAATAATATATGCAGTAATTGTATGAAAGATTACTTTCCAACTTCTCTGTCACTAAAAATAAAACTTCAACTTATAAAAAATCACTTTAGGCCAGCAGAATCTGTTCTCAGTGTTGCTGGATACAGGGCTGACAATGAGATTATTAGTTCTTCCCTGTCTGTACCCACATTTTTAGTTTGATTTTCTTCTGATAGTCTTCCTTCTATCTGTCATTCCAACTTAGCTTAAGAATGTCACTGGGCTTTCCTTGCAGAGTATGTTTGCTGAAAAATTACATTTTCTCGGCTTTTATTTGTCTCAGAGTATCTTTGCTTTGTGTTACTTTTGGAAGCACAATCTTCCTGGACAGAATTCTGAACTGACAGCTCCTTTTGCTCCTTTTTCTTTCTGCTCCTTAAAGGTGATGTTTCGTTGTCATTCTGCCTTCATTGTTTCCGACACAGGGGTCAGCACTCATTCCATCCATTGTTCTTGTGAATGCTGTAATTTTTTTCCTTGCTTGGCTATTTTGTCAACATTTTCTCTTTGTTTTTGGTTTATCATTTTAATATGATAAACTTTTTGATTTTTTCCTCTATATTTATATTTATTGGATTTATTGAGTTTCTTAGTTCTGAAAGTCAACATTTTTCACCAAATTGGAGGAATATTTGGTTTTTAATTTCTCAAATGATTTTTCAGTAGATCTTTTCTCCTCCTTTTTTCTGAGGCTACGGATATAAATGCATGTCATTTATTTGTTATTGACCCATAGTAAGTCAGTTTGAGCTTTTCTTTTCATTTGTTTTTTCTATTCTTCGTATCAGACAATTTCTACTGACTAATTTCTATCTACAATATACTGATCTTTATGGCTGTCTTCAATTTGATATTAAGTGCAATAAGTTTTTCATTTCATGTATTATATTTTGGATTCTAAGATTTTTTCGCTTGGTTCTATTAGTCTGCTGATATTCCTCATCTTTTCACTATGACTAGTTAGTTAGTTAGCTAGTTATAATAGTGGAAAGTGAACCCAGGGCCTTTGCACTGAGGTATACCCTTAGCCTATGTTATATTTTTATTTTGAGATAGGACCTTACTAAGTCACTAAGTTGTGCAGGGTGGGGTTAAACTTCCTGGCTCAGCCACCCAGTGTGCTATGACTATAGAAATATGCCACATGCCTAGCTGACTGTGTGTTTTTAATTTCCTGTCATTTCCTATATATTTCCCTAGTTTTTTAAAAATGGATCATACTCTAGAGGCTTTAGATTCTGTTATCTTCCTTTGAAGAGTGTGATTTCTTTTATATCCAAGAGTTAATTTATCAGCTAATAATTTTAGACTTGTATAGCCCAATTTTATACCTTTGATAAGATGGGTTCGTTTTGGTTTTGCCTCTTATCTAAGAGTAAAACCTTAGCTCTAGGACTTAAGTTTTTTCCTTAAGGATAACTCTTCTGAAATGTCAACAAGAAGCCTGAAATATTTATCAATCCCCTATAATTTGGCAGGGTTTTGACTTAATACTGTGTTTTCCCCCATCATAGTCAGGAACTGAAATCTCTGCTCAGCTTTTTCAGTCTTCCAGCTTTCTGTCAAGATTCCTGGAGTTGCTCTATCCAAATGCATGCCAGGGATCAGGAAAAGATGCAAAGGAATGTTACATATACACGCATGTTTTCAATTTTAAGATGTTCCAAATTTCATCTTCTAACACCTCAAGCCAATTAATTTGCTTCAATTTTAAGATGTTCCAAATTTCATCTTCTAACACCTCAAGCCAATTAATTTGTGTTTTTCCACTTGCATTCTAGCCATGGAGCATTTTGCAGATGGAGAGTACCTTTAAAATAGGACACAAACGGATCTCGGCTAGTATACCTTCCATCTTTAAGGGTTTAAATTCTTTCCAGTTCTGCCTGATTTGTATTGTTCCCTAGCATCTATTTAATGTAGCTACTACTTAAAATAAGTATTTTTCTATGTTTTGTCAATGGTTAGCTCAATACGATATTTCCCTCTGTAACTAGAATCAAAACTTCTATAATAAATTGTCACTGTCTTAACTTTTCCCTTATTTTTATCTCACACTGTTATATACTGTTATATAACATCTTATTTTAGGGTTATTGTTTTAAAAATTAGAATTTCCATTTATTCAGAAGAATTCTAGACACTGAAAGAGGTTGAACACATTGAAATGTTATTGTTGAGAAAAATAAGTCCTACTTGGCAATGTAGTTGAATTATTTCCAGTTTGTATCACCAACGTTGTATTGCCTGAAATTGTTATCAGCAGTTCCTACTTTATTTACATGTTACCAATGAGGACTCCCTTTGTTACAAATGACACAAAATTTATATCAAATTGGCTTATGCATAAAATGGAAATTTATTAATATGCAGAACTGAAAAGTCCAGGATATGTTATTTCACGTGTGCTTGATCTAGGAGCTCAAATAATGTCCTCGGGACCCAGGTTCCCTTTCTTCATGCATCTATACCCTCTTTAGACTGCAAGTATCACTCTTGGCAGATTGTCACCTTTTGACTCACTTTGGTCTAGGTCAAGCGCAGTAGCCATAAGAGTGACAGAATCTCTTTCTGTGAAACTCATTGACTTGCGTTGGCTCTGACTGCACCATGTGAATCTCCTAGTCATTCACAGTGCAGGGAGGATGTGATATCCTGCTAGGCAGGCTACTCAGCGGCCACTCTGGATATAGACTGAAATCTGTTCCACTGATGTACATGGGTCGATCAGTGGCAGTGATAATGCCAGAAAAATTTTCTCGAAGGACGTTGTAATAGTTGTAATAAAAAGAAGGTCATTTGATTTTGAAAGAATACAGAACAAGTATTTGCTATGACAGACTGTGTTTGTTGGCTTATTGGTGAATTCCAGGTATTATTTGTAAAGTTAAAGGCCCTGAATGCACTAACTTTTGTAGTCAGTTGGCCTTCAGCTTATGTTTCAGAGCTTATTACAACTACCTCAGAGGAATCCAGATGACTCTTTAAGCAGATAATCTGAGATATAAGAAGCTATGAGGTGGAGCTGGAGGGACTCAGGGCCAGCACACAAAGGCAATCTGCCCGCCCCCTCAGTAGGGGCCCCTGGCCTGAGCTGGGAGGAGAACCAGCAGCCCCAGAGCTCTGACCATGGAGGGACCCAAGGCGCAGCACAGAAAGTCAATCTACCCACTGTCTTGGTAAGTGCCCCTGGCATGAGGCAGGAGAAGAATCACTCAGCAGCTGCCATGAGCTTACCGGCTCACCCCCACACCAGTTAGCAAGTGACAGCCAGAGATCTAGACATCTCTTGAGAGGCTGACCATATGCAGTATAGTAAATAGGGGGGATTTCTTTCTACCATCTCTTTGAAGGCAAATATTGTTATTACTGTTTTGCTTTGTTCTGATTAATGGTATTGCTTTATTCAATATTCTATTCTGATAAGTTCTAGAATGTACTATATTTACTTTGATTTGGTTATACCTGATTGAAAGAACAAACAACTGTTGTGAAGAGAACGGGTTATACTATGGTACCTATTACTGTTATGCCAGTAACCTGTTGAGGGTTTCTGTACCAACTTCACTGCACTGTCTCAGTTGGCTTTGTTCCATCTAGTTCTGTTGTATTTTACTACCTTCAAAATAATAAAAAATTAAAATAAATTAGTAAAAAATAAAAAGTAAATAACAACAAAACAAATCAGTAAGGTACTGAGCAAGTTGAAACACAATATAACTAAACAGATAATGGACTTAAAAAGCAAAAGGAGGGGAAAAAAGCGCACTAAAGGATATACTACATGTATGTTTAAGTGTGTAGGACTGATCACCATGTTGCTAAGTTTTTGTTGGATCATTGAACAGAACTGTTTGCAGCCTCACTGTTTGAATGTCCAGTTTGTATGCTTTAATTTTGTGACTTGAACAACTGTATCTAAGAAGACAATATGTAATTTATCAACTAGTGATTTCTTACTGTTTATTTTTTTCTTTTTCTTTGAAATTCTGTATTGTTTCTTCCCTTTTTTGTTTGTTTTGCTTTTTTTCTCTTTAAATAAAAATAATTTAAAAAAAGGAGCAATGAGGCTTTGTGGCCTAACCGTTACTTATTTATTGAACCATTTTAGGTTCATTGATGATAAAATAAGTGTTTGAATTTATAAACCCAAATACACAAGTATTTCTTATGGGTATTATCATTAAATAATCATATAAAAATACTGAATATTTCTAGCAAGAGAACTGTAGAAACTACTAACAGATGACTCAAATCTTTTCTTCTTATTTATCCCTGGGTTTTTGAAAAAGTGAGGCTCTGCTCTGGCCTGGTCTGTTCTTGTGAAGCTTTAGATCTTTTGAGAAACATGCAGGAGGAAGCGATCTGAGGACCCTATCTGGAATTCGTTTTCAGTAAATCAGACAAAAGGAGAAAGGACTAGGGGAGCTCCTTTGCCAAGCAGCAGAAAACAGAATCATTCTGTGGGCCAGAGCAAAGCCAGTCGGGGTGTATTTTTTTTTCTTTGTGTTACTTAATTTTATTTATGGTCCCTGTTTCTTATCACTTCTGAAGTTATCTGGAAACATTTATGGCAAATATGCAGGCTGGTTAGTTTCTACTAATCAAAGTAAGCATCCTTGCATCCTAAGCCTGGATTTTGCTATTCTAGTAGATAAAGAGGTTATCATCATATTATTCTCACATCAAACCTTTAGAAGTTAAAAAAAATTTAAAATTCTACATAAGATTTGATCCTTGCAGGATTAAAAACAAGTTTGGGACCTTTTGGAGGTTTTTCTTTTTTCTTTTTTTTTTTTTTTGGCTTTTGTTTTTGTTTTCATTTTCTCTTAAGTGTCAGGCTCGTATGTTTGAGATGGTTCTATAGTATTCTTAACTAGCATAGTATCTTCAAGGTCAAGTAGAAATCCAATGACTAATTTTTGCCTTTGCAAAGAGTCTTTTGCATGGGCAAAGAGTCTCAGTACTGGGATTTCCCCCAAAGCAGAAAGAGGTTCACATCCGGGTATCTCGTTGCATATTAAGAAATTCTCAGTTTTCCAACTCCTAGCTGTACTTGGTTTACTTTAAAAGGTAAATACCTAGCATTTATAGGAGATAAGTAAATTAGAATCTGAAAAAGTAAAAACAACTGACTATAAGGCCTTTCCAGAAAGGCAGCCAAGGCTTGGTAAGTGCCTGCACTGGGGGATCAATTGTCAGTGAAACTTTCTCATGGTTTCCACCTGCGGGCTGCACCATTCGGGGGAAGGTGCCTCTCATCAGATCACCAGTTGCTTTCTGGAGACCAAGAGGCCTGCATTGCCCGCAACGCCAAGGCTATGCCTAATGCAGCTATGAAGACAGGCTGTTTTAACAGCCCCTGGACCTTGCTTCCTTCTGAACCAATTTCTGAAGCACAGCTCAAGTGATTTTGAAAAAAGGACATCATTAGACTCTTGTTGTTACTCTGATGCAAACCCAGTCATCACACTGTCCCTGCAATGTGACCCATTCCCCTTCAGGGTGGAGACTAAATTCCAATAAGTGCCTGGGGAGCCTGGAGTTTGGGCTCTCCCCATCTGTTGACTTCCTTCCCAGTCCAGGTCCCACCAACGTGACACTGCAAACAAAGAAGGAACCCTACTTTCTATGATTCTCACTGCCCTGCTAACCCCTCTGGCTGGCACCTGTCTATCCCTCTCTTTTTCCCTGATGTTCAGTTTATCTCTAAGTTAAGGTAGCAGCTTCTTCAGGGAGCCTCCCTAGCATTCACCTGCCAGAAGTCTGAGCCACCGATCTCTGCCTGCTCTCCTCTTCAGTCCTACACAGAACCCAGCTCAGCACTGGGACTTTGAGTCCCTTGTGTGGCTTGGTGCATCATGAATGCCAAATAAAGATTTACTTAGTGAATCTAAGCATAGTTGACAGTTTTCCCAGGTAGGGATAGGGGACAGAAAATAAAGAAAAGGAAAGAAAACCATGATGGGGGTTTTGTTTTATTTTTTGTTCTTGCAGTACAGGAGGTTGAAGTTAGGTCCTTTATACCTAGCTATATCCCCAGACATTTGTATTTTTTAGCTTCTGACAGGGTTTCCCTAAATTGCTTAGGTTGGGCTGGAATTTGCAGTCCTCCCACCTCAGCCTCCCAGGGTGCTGAGATTTCAGGAATGCACCATCATGCCCAGCTAAAAGAACTCTTCTGGAAAGTGGTGTTATTTAAGAGTACATGTGTGTTTCTATCCTTCAGTACCTTCCATTGTATGAAGTGGTCTTTCCAGATCTATGACTATCACAGCTGAATATCAGATGATGAAAAACTCTGGGAGTGGTATACTTGGATTTGGAGTAGTGGATGCAAGTGAATGGCTTTCCCATTCTCTCCATGACCTGAGCTATAATGTCTATAAATAGTGGTGAAGTATTTCCTCCATTCTATTTTTTTCTATTTTTTCTAGTGCAATGGCAAACAGAAACACTGAAACAACACCCACATTTTGGAAGCAGATCATTTAATGTTGGATGGGCACTGATAGGGAATCAATTGTCCCTCAAAATGTCAGCCTCTAATCTCTGGTGGTCTAGGGTTTATATGAGATAAGCAAGCAGGAAGCTCAGAGTCAGGATGGCCTGTCAGTTGGGGATTGGTTTATACAGTATGCATCACAGTGACCACCTGTTTCTAAGAAACAAAAGAACAGAAACTAGAACAGGAACTCCTACCTGGGCAACTAACAGACTAAAATATAGTGACTGAAGGGGGTGGTTCATCTTCTGCTATGTTTCCCTCTCTTTTAGTTTCCCCAGCAAATCTTTTTTGAGCATATTACATGTGATCTTCTGAGACAAGGCCCCACTAGAAGCAGTAACATTAGGGTTATCAGTGATCCAGAAGTGGGTCCAAGCCATAGTGCCCAAGATTGTCTGATTACAGAGTTTTTCCTTAAGTTGTTTTTGGGAAGAAATATAATGTAGGCCTATCTATTTTATAACTTTACTCTGGCAAGGTAGTGAGGGAGTTAATCTGATCTAGGAGAGTGTCCAATGTGCCTTGGCCACTCGTCAAATCTTAGTCAAGTGTTTGATTGTTTTGTTAAACCATCCATAGTGTTTAAGGCAAAAACCATGGTTAGCAGGGGAGCTGAGAATCAAGAACTGAAGTAAACAGCATAGAGATCAAGGGAAATAGACATGAAGTAATCCCATGAATGGTGTTCTCAAGCTTCAGCCATGTTCATGGACAGGTCAGGATCTAGACTGACCAGAGCAGGGCTTTGTGTGTGTTGTTTCTTTAGAGTGAGCCACAAGGGAACTATCCAGGTAAATTCTCCAGTGGATTTATATTGTAATCCAAATATTGTAATCATTTTTCTTGTCCTCCTTACAGTTTGAGGAATTTTATATTTGTAATCCCCTTGAAATACTATCGGAATCCTAGCAAGTTAATTCTAATTTATCACCTCCAGGGCAACCTACAGCAAGAATAAAGACACTAAGACATATTCAAAATTACAGGCAGCCAAGAGGTCCTGAGTCTGGTCCAGGTGAGGATCACACAACAAAAGCTCTGATCCAAGGCCTCACCCAGAATTTATTACCTCATGAAGAAGGGATGAGTGACAGTGAGATTTGTGGGAATTACATGAGCAATGTGACCTTAACTGGCCAAGGGGAGACCAAGCATCTCTGCAATATGAAGGGAAAAGACCAACCTGCATAACTTGATTCAGGTAGAATTTAAATAATTTGGCTGTTGCTTCAACTTCTGATTTGTAAATTTTCATGCCCTGGGAAGTCATAGCCTCTTATCTGTGACATGAACCCAGTTGATATTGCTAGAGCTTTGTGGCTCTGCCATCCTGCTGTGCTCAACCCTTTATAGGGAGCATGGTGTGAGGAAACAGGAGACTGTTGACTGGCTTCAAGGACTACATATCAGTACCTTAGCTAGCCTTACTTGCATTGCTTAGAGCCAATTGAAGGGAGGAGAAAGTAGCATAGATAGCTCTGTACATATCAGTACATGGAGACAGGGTTTGGTTTAGCTAATGCTGAAGGAATTGTTGTACATTCAAAGGGAGTTGCCTAGGTCATCTCCTATAGACCTAAGCCTGGATTTCTGCAACTTGTAAAGTTAGTTAATATGCACCTGGGTTACAGGTATGTGCAGGAATGGGTATAGGTATTGCTGGCCTTTTAACTGGTTACAAGCCATTTCTGTAGGGATATGTTTTATTTCTGTAATCTATCTATATACCTTTAAAAGGGGAGAGTCCACTACATTGCATGAGGTCAGGGCCAGTGACACAGACGCTGAAGGTTGAGCTGGCTCCAGAGGTGTGGGTGCAGCACCAAAGCTTGAGCTTGCAGAACAAATGGTGGGGGCAGGTCTGGTTCTGATCTTTTGGGAGTAGCAGATAGTTTTTCTGGCTGGGGTTGATGTTTCAGTCAATCATATCCCTAGAGGGATCTTAGGAGTGAGGGTTTGGCATGGTTGGTAGCAGGTTTTCAAACAGCAGCAGGAAGCAGTGGCAGGAGAGCTTTGACCAAAATAGCTTTGTCCAAGGTGACCACAGCATATCTAGCCTGTCAGACTCCATTTCTAATAGAACTGCATCTGTAGATAGGGTATAATCAAATCTGTCAGGGGTTTATTCCACAGTTTTTCAGGATGTCCACTACAGCATATGGCACCTGGACAGTTAGGTTTTGGCCTAAGGTGAGCTTGCTAGCTTTCTTGATGGGAAGGACAGCGATTGTTAAAGCATGGAGGCAAAGAGAGAGGGAAGCCCTTAATAATCAGATCCGAGTATTTGCACAGGTAGGACACTGGGCACTCCCAGGGACTGATACTCTGAGTAAGCATCATTGTTTTTGTAAACTCAAGGATCCAGATTCTATAGAAGCCAACAACTCCAAGAAACTTGTAGAGATTTTCTGTAACCAGATTCTGCCAGATATCGTAGAGAGCTTTTGTATCTCTTCAGCAGGCAGCTTGGGTGTCATTAATCAGATGCATAGTAATATTAGTGCTAGGAAACTAGTGAGGTCAGCTGTGAAGGCTTCTTGGAAGGAGAACAAACAAGTTTTTGAAATTCTGAGAGGTTGAGCCCAGGTCAATTAACCTTTGAGTTCAGAATTTGGGCAATAAAGACCACTAAAAAGTAGCTCTGAGCAGGATTTAAAATTAATCAATTGACTTTTTATGTTTACTTATGAATCTTGTCCTGGTCTAGGCCCCTTGCATAGAGATGGGCAGAAGATTCATAGTAAGTGATACACTATGAATCTCTGGTCCTGGATGAGGCCTTAGTGGCCTATGATGCCAGAGATGCCTCAAAGGACAAGCAAGATAAGGCCACAGTTGAGGACACCTGGCTGAATTAACTAGGTAGAGACTGTAGCTGCAGGTGTCTCATGCTTGCATGAGTGTCAACCTAGTGATAGATAATTCTCCTAATTAGCATAATTTATTACTTGGGGAAGTCTGTCCTGACTCCCAAGGTCCTGCTTAGTTTCCCATGCTTTCCTCAGTATTCCCTTCCTTTGTTTGAAAACCAAATGAGTATGGGCTTCCAAGAGAAGTTCTTTGTCTCAGCCCCCAGAGAATCTCAAATTCTGATAGAAGGTTTTGTTCCTCCTGGAGCCCTAAAGTTATACCACTTGTTTCTTTTATTTAAACCTTTGCTGTCCACTTGTTTGGGAGATTGTGAGCCTGATCGATGCACAATACTGGGGTCTTTCCAATTAAAGGCAAAAAGGAACTGGCTGACAGGAGTCAGTCAAAGGCAGATGAGGCATTCTTGAGGTCTAGCTAGGTGTATCAGCAGGCTGTGGGTGGCAGAAAACTCAGGCAACTTATATGGAGGGCAATCGTAGTACTGGCAGCTCAGAGATCTTAAACTGGCTTTACAGGAAGAAGAGGTATAGTTTAGCAGTTTGACAGTCTATAAACATTTCACAGTTTTGAAACCTCTGGACATGTGTCTGAATTTCTATCCAAGTCTCTCATGGCACAGGATACTGCCTGATGTAGGTGTGAATTGCCCTAGGATGGCACAATCAGAGGCAGGTGGTTGATGGCCCAGTCTCAGGGCCCATGGGCTTGACCAAATCTGTTGCCAGAGCCTCCCTCAAAACAGTGGGAGAGTTCCCAATCCCTTGTGGCACCTGATGTGTGGTTGGTTGCCTGTTTGACATTTAACAGCAAAGGGGGTTACGGTGAGGTAGCATGGTTGATGAGCAGGCCTGGAGGTGACTCTCTGACTCACGCTTCTGGGAAGAGAGTTTTCAGAACTGTAGGATGGCAATTATCTGTCTCAGGCTATGCAGGCATCATCCATCTTCCTCTCAGAGAATAGTCAAAGTTGAAAGTGAGGGTTAAATGAGAGGGAGGCTGACTGGCTGATGACAGGAACTTATCCCTGGTCAGAAGTCTTTCCAGGCTGCAAGTTTGTGATGGGAATCTATGTTGGGGGAGATGTCCTCCCAAGCTGCAAGTTTGTGCCTGACAGAAATGGTGAGAGGCAAGAGTTCCAGTTGCTCCAGTGATGGTAACTCTGACAGAAGGAAACTTTTGAAGGCAGAGAGTTCTGTTTCATTGGCTACCAGAGAAGTCACAGGTTTGTAATGACTGGGGGCTCTTGAGGACCCAGTTTGATAGAGCTTGATCTGTCCTATCCATCCAGGCCCAACAGGGTAAGTAGAGATTTAGGTTGAGGTGGGAATGGATAGTCAGGTTTCTTCGTGTCTCACAGATGGGATGGGCATTTATTTTTGTGTCCATAGACTTTATAACTCATAACCTGAAAGTATGATCATCTAAAAGACTGAACTTTCTTATAGACATCAGATGCTTTTCTTTTGTCAGGTATCTGGGTAATAGTAGATGATGGACTTTTTGTCCCCCTTTTTTATTTCTTTGAGATGCGCTAACAGTTGCTTCTAGGCAGGGTGACCTTTGGGAAAGCCATAGCAACTCATTTGTCAGGGCTGACTATCCAATTTTTTTCTCAGTCAAAATGTGAGGAACTCAGAATTGCTGTCATCTAGATGGGCACTAGATGATGCCATCTGATGCCAAGATAGGCATAGTCATGAAGCAGAAAGTTAAGGGGAGGGCTCCTATGACTGAATGCCAGCAATGGCTAGCTGGAACCAGTTTAATTGGCTAGATATAGATGAGTTGGCAACAAGGGGTGCAGCTATAGATGTTGGCAGCTACTCTGGTGGTTGGCAAGGGTGCCAAGGTGAAATTCTCAGGAAGAATAGGCCTCTTTTTTTTCCATTTGAGGTGCAGGAGGCAGTTTGGTTTCATTTTTAACTCCATAAAAGCCTCTTTTCTTGCAGCCAGGAACTGTGACTTTTGACTAATTAGTTCCCATCTTTGACTTCCTACAAGTGTGTTGTGTGCCCTTGAATGATGGTGCAACAGACAAAGCATGAGTGCCCCTCAGAGAGAGACACCATTCAGATGCTCACCTGGCTGTGCCCCTTGCAGGGACTTAGGTGTGACTTAGCTAAGGAGGGTACAAGACCTCCATTATGCCATACGTTTATCACCATAGAACTATAGATGAGGGCCCAATCAGCCACCTCAACCAGTTCTTCCCAGTCTTGGTGCACAAACCCAGAGCAGCCTATGGTTTGCATGGTCTGTTTCACTCACTCACCCAGTCATTCAACAGGCATTAAGAGGTTAAGGTTAAACATTCCAACCCCCTTCCCTTGAGGGTGGTCCTGATTAAGGAACATTTATCAGACTCTTTTTCTGCTTGAGCTGAGCAGGACCGACAGCCAGACTAACTGGAGTGTCCCAGGAAGCCTTACTGAAATCAAGCTGGCAAGCAGACAGACAAACAGTATCCTCCTCCCTTTGGGGGTCCAATTTGACCAACTCAAATGGGGAGCTGGAAATCCTCCTATAGACCTCTGAGGGGACTTGAGAAATCTCAAGGGTGTACCTTCTTGTCAGGACCTGGAGAAGTCCTTGCTCCGTTCGCAAGAGTCATGACCTATGACCAAAGAGGTCAACATGGTCAGTCTTCCTGGCAAATACATCAGATGCAACAGCAAACAGAAACACCAAAATGACATCCAGGATTTGGAGGCAGACTTATTTAACGTTGGGAATCAATTGTCCCTCAAAATCTCAGGCCCTGATCTCTGGTGGTCTAGGGCTTATATGAGATAAGCAAGCAGAAAGTGCAGAGGCAGAATGACTTGTCAACTGGGGATTGGTTTATACACTATGCATCACAGTGACCAGCCCTTTCTAAGACACAAAAGTAACAGGAACTGGAAGAGAAGCTGTTACCTAGGCAACTAACAGACTAAAGTGTGCTGGCTGGGGTGGGATGGGGGCATCTTCTGTTTTATGAGAACAGCTTGTCTGGGTAAAGTGGGAGAAAAATTTAGAAAAATGTCCCTTGAAATATCCCCTAACTAAAAAGCAGTGTTAAAGGAAAATATATGCCTCATAGAAATGCAGTTTAGATATTGCACATATGGGATGCATTTTAACTCCATTCAAAAAGTTCCTGAAGCAAAGAATCCCATAAATATACAAACTGCTTTATTATGCTATTCAACTGAATTCAAAAGCACTACAGGGAATTTAATATAAGAAACATTAGCTTTTGAAGACCACACCTAAATTTTTATTATTGTTGGCATATTTACTGAAACATGTAGCATACATGATTGATTTATTTCCACCCTAGTTTGCTGAACTCATGTTTAAATTTTGATTTCAATTCAAGACTGAGTTGTGTCTTTGCAATCTTATTTGAAAGAATTTGCTTTTTACAATATAAGTCCACTTTATTTTTTATTTCTGTAAGTAGCAAAACTGCCTTTTGACCTTCTTTTGTACAGATAAACTTAAATTTTATGGCACTGGGGTGCTGAAAATTTAAGAGGATTTTCTGGCAAGTTTCGCTTCAGAACTATCTTGCAAAGGCACCCTTAACTCTACTGGTACAGACTCAGTAGCAGAACCACCTGTGTCAGGTGAACATATATGACTCCAATACAGTAATGATCATGTGACATGCTACTTATCCCAACCATAAAAATAGCTCATGGGGGATTTCATTTGGGGTTTGGAAGCGTAGGCTTGGGTACAATTTGCATGTGGCTTACACTGTCTGCTGTTTCTGTGCCAACAGTATAGTAAAATGCAGTTAAAGAGAAGATAAGATGCTGGCTGATTGAACGGAAAATACGTAATAAAATGAGTATCTTACTATGAAACCCAGATCTCTTTTCACCAACTCTGAGCCACCTCTGACATGACAGGGCTCCTTGGGGAAATGGCCTGGACTTGCACCAAGTGAGGAAAGTATTCCAGCAAAGCTAGATTGTAAGAATGCCTCTTATTGAAAGAAGTCTTTTGTAGAGAAAAGGGAGGAAGGGGTTGGCGGTGGGACTTGGAACTTGGCTGTCAGCTTACTGTCCAACAACCCCCTGCCCTTCTCTTGCAAAAAAATCCTCCCAGACTCCAGGATTCTGAGGCAACTGTGATCCCAATTCTCCTCCTCACAGATACTCACAAGTATCTAGCTTCCTGTAAATCCTTGGTGAGTCCCTAGGGTCTTTAAGCTGTTGTGAGCCTTAGAAATTATTAGGCAATTTCTACCGGAAGGCCTCATTTGGCCTTGAGGGAAAAAAGGGGAAAAAAAATCCATGCCCTCGGGAGGTATCTTATCTTGTTTTCTGTTGCTGTAACAAACTATGTGAGGCTGAATAACTTACAACATTAAGAAGATTTATTTACCTCACAATTTTAGAGGCAAGAAGTCCAAAACTCATGATGCCACCTCTGCTCAGGTCCTGTGGGTGCCCCGTGACAGACGGTATCAGAGCACGGGTGAATGTGAGAGGAAGAGATCACATGGCAACACAGGAAGCCAGAGAGTGGGGTGGGGTCAGACTTGCTGTTGTATAGCAGTGCTCTCATGAGTACTGTGGCCATTAATCATTACATGTCAACCTTCATTGGATTAAGAAACACGCAGAAAATTAGTAAAGAATGCTCCTGGATAAGCCTAGGTAGTTCAAGGAGGCATAACCTTGAGTATTATATATGGTCCCTTGTGCATTCCTCCATGGTACTGTTCCCTTCTCTGTTTCCAAACCACCATGGCCTAAGTAGTTTTGCTCTGCATCACCTTTCTGCCATGTTGTTTTTGCCTTGGTGCCAACCTACCATGACCTGAGTTTCCTGAAACCCTCAACCAAATTATACTTCTCTTCTTTTGAGTTGTGGGTGTTAGGTATTGTGTCTCAGTGATGAGAAAGTTGACTAATACACAAACTAGCCAGAGATCCATGAGAACTACCTGAACATCTTCCAAGAGTGATGCTCCCAATCACTTTTCATTATATTCCTCCTCTTGAAATGTCCCACCACCTTCCTGTGACCAAGTTTACAACACACAAGACACAGGAGCAGACACTCAAACCATATCCTCACCATGTCAGGGAGCTCCTCCAGATGATTGGTTCTGAGGAAAAATCCCTTTTGCTTAGTGCTACCTTTCACAATTTCTAAGGAGATACTATGCCGGGATTAATGTTTATTGACTCCATCCTTCTCTTTGTCTCACTGTTTTCTCCTAATATTTCAGCTGATCACTTCTTCTTCTATTTGAGCAATGATTGACATAGTTGACTTGCTTTTATGGGTCATATTAGAGAAAATATTCACCAAAAATGAAGGATGTTCACACTGAAACCCACAACAAGAAGGTATGGAAGGGTGGGAGGGGATATAACAGCCCAGATGAGTCTTTGCCTCCCAATTCACATTTCTGCAGGTATGGAGGGAGCATTGCCTTACTGTTGAAGATGTTATTGTCCCTTTTTCTCTCTGATCCCAACCAGTTTCACCCTTGATCTTAGCAATAATCAAATGTAGGGGTAATGTCACCCCATTGTAAACAACCACGAGAACTTGTGATGACAAAAAACCTGTCTTGTTCATTCCCATATTTCTATGCTGTCAATACCTACAGTGTCTGCTCTTTTCTGTTAACATTTGTTAAACAAAATAAAATACTTAAGGAAAAATGACAAGAAAAAGGAAAACAGCAAAAGTAGATGTTCCAAGAGATTTGAAACAGGTGATACCAGTTTAGGAGGTGAGCCAGTGACCCCACCCAGCTAAATCTGATCAAGGATGGCTTCCTGGAGGGTTTGGAATATGAACTGGACTCTGACAATGGGTTCGAGTTCTATGGGAAGATGGTATCGGAAAGATACAAAGATTGAACAGTGCAGGCCGGAAGTAATGAGGTGTGGTCCCAGTTCTAATAAAAAAGTTAGCTAGGAAAGTTAGTGTAAAAAAGCTACATAATTAATCAAAAAGTTGGATTAAATCAAAGGAAAATCTTACAGTTCTAGAATTTTTAGGTTCTTTCTTTTATATTCCTGTCTTTTCCTGCACTTTTTGACTTCTCAAACTTCTCTTTGCTCCTCTTTCAAGAATTACTCCTATGTTATAAATTAATTGGTTTAATGTCCCTGAGTAGGATCTGAAGAGGTACTTACATGGCATAATTCCTGAAACTGCAGGTCTCAGTATCTGAAGTGGATTAAGTTCACTATCTTTGTGAAAGGTAGCTTAATTGGATTTTTTAAAAAGTACTTTATAGTATAGGGGGCAAAACCAAAGTGAATGTGACCTCTAAAATGAAAGTGATATTATTTACCTATATTTTTGAAATGTGTATTTACAAGGAAAAATAATGTTTCCCAAAAAGGTAACACCCTGAATGAGGTTTGCCAATTTAGGCTGACAGAATAAGGCACGTCCTGAAGATGACTTAGTTATCAAAATTGTTAACCGATGGAAAATACACTCAAATTCTGAACATTTCTCAGGGTCCTAATGATAGAGCAAATGCAATAATCAGCAGCACATTTCCTGCATTACTATGCAAATCACGCCACCACTAAATTAATAGTTGTCATTAGTTGTGTTTCCTGGTTTGTCTTATCCCTTTCATTTTGGTATCAGAGATTAAGAAAAAAGGCATATTTCTATTATCAGTCAACTTTTGACTACATGTATTTTCACTTTTTGGCCAAGTTCTAGTTCACTGACACTGACTTAATGGAAAGAAATGATAGTACTATTAAAAAATAATTATGGCCTTAAAATAGCAGATGTATTCTTAACTACCATGGTTATATTAAAGATGGGTTATGATTAGAACTTTAAGTGTAACTGTGAATTATCTTCCTTCTATTGTTTAGGGAGCAGAGGGTGGAGTACACATTGATTCTGAATGATATTTTTTTCCTTTTTAAAATTGTTTTTGGTTGGAGATATAACTTAAAGATAATTTTGCTATGGAATGCTCTAATAAGCCACTTTAATGGCTTATCAGTGGCTCCCAAGGTGGGTGGGAAGAATGAGTTGCATATCAGAACCAACAGGGAGATTTTTTTCAATGTACACTCTGTTCCTAGAGATTGTGCCATATAATTTAGGGATCTATTTCCCTTACTCCTTGCCAATATGAACAACTTCTGTTAATGTATTACAAAATGTTCTTAATTATTTGGGGGATACACAAGGGTTCAAATCTGTGTCTTGAATGAATTTTATAACTAAGAGGAAATGACACACTATTGCTTAAATCTCCTGTCTCATAGGATAAGACTAATTATCAAGTATTGTGTATCCCTCATGTGTTGGTCTTTTGCTGGGTACTTATATGTGTTGGGTCCAATCCATGTATTGTTCTCACTTTATAGATGAGGAAGTTGTGGTTAACAGAGTGCCCTGTGCCAAGTACACTGCAGTGATTTATGTCCTTGATTTTCTGGCTCCCAGGCTAAATCAGGAAGGTCCCTGTCAAATCAAACAATCGAGCATGGTCTTACAATGCACATTCTAGTCCTATGGGCAGCAGTCTTAAGATTCAAAAAGAGTGGATGTGTTAGTTTTAGTCTGAAGACGGTCCCAGCTCAAGGTTGGTAGGCAAAGGAGCGTCAGCTAAGATTAAGGGTGAAGCTGGTTGGGATCAGAGAGAAAAAGGGACAATAACATTTTCAACAGTAAGGCAATTTCAACAGTAAGACAATTCCCCTCCATACTTATTCAGGCCTCAAAGGGATTGAATGGGGCCCAGTCTTACTAAGAAGGGCAATTTGTGATTTGTTTTGCTGGATCCACAAATTCAAGTGTTAATCTCACTCAGAAACAGCTTGTCATATACACTCAGAAAAATGTTTGACCAAATATTTGGGTACCCTGTGGACAGTCAAGTTAGCACCTAAAATTTGCTATCATGATACTGAAAGGCAGAAGTGTGTTACAGAGTAGATGCGTCAGTGCTTCCAGCAGTTCTTACTACTTATCTCTTGTCTTTTGATTATATAAGCCAATAACCCTCTAGCTCTTGCTCCCTTTTGGGGGGAGGATAGAAGACCTCCTACCCACATGAACTATTCGGTACCTCAGAGCACGGTGGCATTGTTTTTGGTGAAACTGGTACAAGGCAAGAGCTGAACCTATTGTACTAAAATGTACTGAAACCTGAAAAGTACAACTGCTGGTCCCTACGAGGCATGTTCTTGCTGAGGTTAAGGGTCAGGGCACTGGCCATGAGGCAAACATTGTTTCTTGGCAGCTCATAGAACAGGAGAATTATGTTTTGTGAAACTTAAATGCTTTTGATATATTTGCCATGTTTCAGTAGTTTTACATTTCTGCATAGGTCTTTTTTATTGTTGTTTTTCTTGATTAAAAGTATAAGTAAAGTAAAATAGCCTTGGGGCCTTGTCCACACCATTTAAAAGTTAACCTTGTTTTTCTGAGATATTTAGAATAAATGTGCAACAACAGAAATTGGGTCTTGAAGGCCTCATCATTCCCAAGGTTATCTTTCAGGCAGTCCTGATATTCATCAATCTGTCTGTAATCCTTCGCACCTGTATTTTTTTGTGCTATGGAAATGAAACTAAAAAGATGTGGATTCTAATTATTTCCCCAAGTAGTTTGTGCTTCTCTAGGTGTATCCATGAGTGCTAGTCCTGTATTCATAGAGCTAAAAATAAGAGAAGCCTTCCAAGCAATTACTGCAGAACCCTGCTGCATAGGAAAACAGTGCAGCTTGTTTCTGGCCAAAGGTCTCTCTTTGTGCTGGAAAAAGCCAACACTGCACTACTGCTTGTTCCTGTAAAGGTATGCACTGCATAAGCTGGTCCATAGCTGCCACACTGTCTGATGGTGATGCATTCTCAGACCATACAAAGGCTAAGGCAAGCTGGGCTTGCAGAACTAGAATGGTGCTTTGAACAAGCATTTAGCTCAGATTCTATCATTCATAAAATAGGACAGTTGATATTTTCTTGATATACTTTTTAGGGCAGTTTTGAGAATAAACTGATGCAATAGGTATGGAATAGTATATTAAAATAATCCCAAAGGTATTTCTCCAGATTGTTTTTTATAACATAGGACTAGTGGGATGTACTGGGGCTGAGGAATTAGTAGCTTTTTAAATTAAAATCAGCTTAGGAATTCAGTAGTGTGTAGTCTTCTATGGGTGCTAATGGGGGAAGAGGGTTCTCAATCTTTTCCTGTCCCAGCTTACTGAACAATCACAACTTATGGAGAATCCAGACTTCTAAAATCTTTGCTCCAAACAACACCGAGAGTCTCCACTCCTTTCTCTCTCATAATGCAGATGGCAGTGTAAAGGGATGCAATCAGGTCAGTGGGGGAAAACCTGAAAATGAGAGAAATATAAGGATTAGAGACAGCGCATGGGAGCAAGTAGCCTGCAGCCGGTCACCAAATGGGGGCTAATATTACCTTAGGAGATGCAGCATTGGAAAGGACTTCTGACTTTCAGCATCTCCAATAGCTTACTGAGCACCAATTTTGTGCTGTACATCCTGCCTGGATGTCCCAGGAAAACTGAGAATAAATTGGGTGAAATCCATGCCATTTTGGAACACATGCCTTAAGAATTCCTCTGTGGCTGAATGCAGGTATACTCTATGTGGAGGTAGGAGAGAAGGTTCCCTGAGAAGGGAGGCAGTGGGGGGAAGGTAACAAGTGTTTGTCTTGAGCCAAAATGGAGCAAGTGGGCTGCTCAGGAGCCCAAGAAACAAAAACAGCAACAAAAGAAAGTCAGCCTCTCTGCCTTAGCACGCTTGCACTGTGCAGTAATGCCTTTCTTTCTTTCTTTCTTTCTTTCTTTCTTTCTTTCTTCCTTTCTTTCTTCCTTTCTTTCTTTCTTTCTTCCTTCCTTTCTTTCTTTCTTTCTTTCTTTCTTTCTTTCTTTCTTTCTTTCTTTCTTTCTTTCGTCTTTTTTTTTGTTGTTGTTGTTAGTCATGTTTGGCTGCTAGGAACAAAAAGCCATTTCTTGGGGCCGTCTAGGGGACTAAAAGGAAAATTACAAGGGTGCGAAGTGCAATAATTACAAAGACGTGGAGGCAGGAGGCAATATGCTTCCTGGTTAGGTAGAATCCATTTCAGCCTTTATTGTATAAACAAACAAACACAACCAGGCAGCAGCAAAGACAGAGGGTCCTGCCAGCAGGCTGCCTGCAAGAGGGCTGCTCAGAGTGCGAGGCTCTTTTCTTCCTTTGACAATTTTTTGCCCTAAAGAAAAGAACTGAATGCTTTCCTTCCTCATGACTAGAACAATGAAGTGAGTGACTCAAGAGTTTCCCTCCTGGGAAGGTGGCATTTTCTTGCCTCTTTTGTCTGGCTAGGTTTGGCCAGTGACCCAGGCCCCAGAGCTGGCCCGGAGCTTTGGCCCGTGGAGTGGCTGCTTCAAGTGCAGACTGTGTCCATTGCATCCCACCCTTCGTCCCTCCATGCAGCTGCTCCATGCAGCCTCTGAGTGTGGAGAAGAGCTGACCCCAGGCAAGCTCTGCATGGGGGAAGAGTCTGGAATAATGGCTCGCTGGGAGTTTTGGTCTGTGAGGCAGTTGCCAGTGTAGGGTCCAGAGGTAATCACAGTTTGTGTGAGCCCTTCACTAAAGAGCAGCATGATTAATGAGCCATTGCAAACACAATTGGACCCTCTAGGTCCTGAAATTGGGTCGGGGCAGGGCAGTCCCAAAGGTAGACAGGTATTGTTACAATATTGGGACAAATAAAGAAAACCAGCAAGCACTTTTCTTATTCAACCGCTGAAGGAATGAGCTTGTATTATTTTAGTGTGCAGTTTGATGAAAATATACTAGAGGCTTTCAGTACATTATTGGACCTAATGTAGAAATCAAGTATTGCTATTTTCATCTTGCAGTTGAAATAGACACACAGAAGTTAAGAAAGTTGCCTGAGGCAATTGCATTAATATGCCAGGTAGAAGAACCAGAAGCCAAATCCCACCTTACTAGACTAGAACCATTTTTAATTAAGTGCTCCCTTCTAGAATGATCCTGTGAGGTCAGAGGCTGTTTTCATTTTTTTACTGCTAAGTTTATTCTGGTACCGATTCTTTATTCTATTCATAAATGATCAAAGAGCTGTGCCTGTAGGCAAATCTCGTGCCAAACGTAGTACAGGGAGTACTGGCCCTCTGAGGAGGGAGGTAGAATCCAGTAGAGGAAAGGGCATCTTCTGCTTAGGAGGGTACCATAAAGGGAGCCACACAATTCAAGATAAGCAGACCTCTCACTGCAAGAGCCCAGCAACCTCCAGTAACCAGGGAGGCAGGTGGAATGAAGGTGAAGGAAGAAGAGTTCCCACCAGCAGAGACCTCTGTGCTACCCACTCTTCATAAGTTGAGTATTGCTCCATTTATTAATCTTCTATTTAAGCTCTTGCAGAGAAGATGCTGTGATTTAAAATACAATCCACTTTCTTGGTTTTTTTGGTGTGGAAGCTGAGGTCCCAGTGATTTACAATGTCCTTTCCAAGATCACCCTATGGTTAGATCCGAAACTACTCCAGATCACAGGGAAAAGTCCAAAGTCTCATGCAGCCCATTCTTTCTTCTTTCTCATTGAATTGAGAGATCTCTTCATGGCAAGGCACAGCCTAGAAGGGTCATTACAGAGCATCGTGATCATTCGCTCATCTCCTGAGAAAGCCTACCTTCCCTTGACCACCGTAGTCACTGCCCAATCTGCTCAGAAATTACTCCCTGCCAAGATTGTCCATCGTGGCTTCTGAGCCATACATCTCTAAATCCTTGAAGAAGTCCTACAAGAGAAGTAATCTTATCTTACTTTGCAAAGGATAACTAACCATCACTCTCTTCCTTAACATTGCATCAAACCTAACAATAATGCAGCCCTCTTTTCTGAACATTTCCCATTTCTTCCGTTACAGTATGCTTTTGAATCTAGGGAGGCATGTTTGAAGAGGGTAAGCTACGAGATCCTGTTTATTATGTAGGCAACAGTTTCAGTGATGACTTTCGTATGAACCTTATCAGTGTCAAACCAGAGTTTACTAACACTTTGCTAATTTATAAACAGGCTTCCACACACTTACTTTCATGCTTAAACAAAGTAATACATATAAACATTTCAAAACATTTCTGGTGGGCAATTAATTTTTTCCTTTGGGAAAATATTCGATTGGTGATAATAATGAGGCAATGCATATTTTGGAGATAAATACTATTAAAATGGGTAGCTTTGGTTTCATGCAGGAAGTTTGGGTGCTTAGAGCTTGTCATTAAATTTCTGTGTACTGACAGATCATGTTCCACCAAGAGTGTGCTTAGGAATTAAAAGGAGACCAGGCATTAGTTTTTTGGTTATTTGGAAAGCTTGTGTCTTTTAGGGAGCTAAAATGTTCTTTGTTTTTTTTCTAAAGAATTATAGAGTACTTCTAAGAGTTCTCTCTCTACAGCTACTTCCAGATTTCTATATTTTAAAAAAGTTTTTTTTTATTTAAAGAGAAAAAAAAACAGAAAAAGGATAGAAATATTACAGACTTTCAAGAAAAGAAGATAAACAGTAAGAAATCACTAGTTGATAAATCACATATTGTTCTTTTAGAAGTAGTTTTTCAAGCCACAAAATTAAAGCACACAAAGAGGACACTCAAGCAGTGAGAGTGCAAACAGATCTGTTCAACAATCCAACAAGAACCTAGAAATATGGTCATCAATCCCACACATCTAAACATACATGCAGCTATATCTTTTATAACACTTCCTATTTCCTCTTTTTTACAATAGCAATTATACATTTTCAAAATTTGATTTAAAGAGAAGAAAAAAAAGCAGAACAGAAAAAAGGGTAGTAACAATACAGAATTCTAAAAGAAAGAAAGAAAAAAGGAAAATGAGAAAAAACCCCACCAAGAAATCACTATTTTATAAGTTACATATTGCCATCTTGGAGGTAGATGTTCAAGTTAAAAAGTTAGGGTATATTGTAGACATTCAAACAGTCAGACTACAAACAGTTCTGCTCAAAGATCTAACCAAGATTCAGCAATATGGTCATCTATTTTATACCCTCAAACATACATGCAGTTATATTCCTTAGAGCACTTTCTTTTCCTCTTTTTTACAATAGCAATTATACATTTTGGTTTTATTACTCTTGTAGTTCTTATTTACTTTTTAACACGAGGCACAATATGATATTTATGAATATGATTCTTATTTATTTCACTAATGAGGATAGTCGCAAGTTGTCTCCATTTACCTATGAAGGCCTCAAGATCATCCTTTTTTATAGCTAAGCAATATTCCATTGTATAAAAATGCCACATCTTTTTCATCCACTCTGCAGTAGCTGGGCATCTTGGTTGTTTCCAGGATTTAGCTATCACAAATTGTGCCATGATGAACATGGGTGCACATATATCACTGTGATATGAACTTTGCAGTTTTTCTGGGAAAATACCCAGGAGAGGAATAGCTGGATTGAATTGGGCTTCCAATCAGAGTCTTCTGAGAATTCTCCATATGGATTTCCATAATGGTTGCACCAATCTACACTCCCACCAACAGTGGAGCAGTGTTCCTTTTTCCCTGCAGCCTCACCAACATTGATTATCAGCTGATTTCTTGATGACAGCTATTCTTTCTGGAGTGAGGTGAAATCTCAATGCTGTTTTAATTTGCATTTCTTGAATGACCAGTGATGGTGAACATTTCTTCATGTATTTATTTGCCATTTGTATATCTTTCTCTGAGAACTGTGTGTTCATCTCAGATGCCCATTTTTGGAAAGGGTCTTTGAACTTGGGGGGCTTGATATTTTTCAATTCTTTATATGTTCTGGGCACAAGTCCTTTGTCTGAGGGGTTGCTGGCTAAATTCTTTCCCTCTCTGTGGGTTTTCTTTTCACACTGCTGATGATTTCCTTTGAAGTGCAGAAACTTTTCAATAATATGAGATCCCATTTGTTGATTCTTTGAAGTGTTTCCCATGCAGTTTGTGCTTTGTTCATGAATTCTCTGCCTACCCCTA
The DNA here is from genome assembly GCA_004027455.1 of Hydrochoerus hydrochaeris. Lineage (NCBI taxonomy): Eukaryota > Metazoa > Chordata > Mammalia > Rodentia > Hydrochaeridae > Hydrochoerus > Hydrochoerus hydrochaeris. Next base: position 501,124 of record PVLA01000604.1, read on the forward strand.
TGTCTCCAAGACTTCTACATACCTTGTCTTCCAGTAGATTTAGTGTTTCTGTTTTAATATTGAGGTCTTTGATCCATTTAGACTTTATCTTTGTGCATGGAGATAGGCTTGGGTCTAGTTTCAGTCTTCGGCATGTAGAGAGTCAATTTTTCCAACACCATTTATTAAAGAGACTATCCTTCTTCCAGTGGACATATTTAGCCCCTTTGTCAAATATCAGGAGGCTGAGTGTCTTTGTAGTTGTGCTTGCATCTTCTAATCTGTTCCATTGATCTTCAGGTCTATTTCTTTGCCAGTACCAAGCTAATTTTATCACTGTGGCTTTATAGTACTGTTTCAGGTCAGGAATTGAGATGCCTCCTGCCTTGCTTTTGTTGCCTATAATTGCCTATTCTATTCTAGGTTTCTTCTGTTTCCAAATGAATTTTAGTAGTGTGTTCTCTAGATCTGTGAGGTATGTCAATGGGATTTTGATTGGGATTGCATTAAATCTGTATAACAGTTTTGGGAGTATGGCCATTTTCACAATGTTGGATCTTCCTAACCAAGAGCAAGGAATATCCTTCCATTTTCTAATATCCTCTTCAATCTCCTTTTTCAGCATAGTAAAAATTTCAGCATATAGGTCTTTTACATTTTTAGTTAGGTTGATTCTTAAGTATTTCATTTTTTTAGATGCTATTGTAAAGGGCAATATTTCCATAATTTCTCTCTCAGTGAGTTGTTTTGCTTGTGTGCAGAAATGCTATTGGTTTTTGAGCATTGACTTTGTATCAAGCTACACTGCTGAACTTGTTTATTACCTCTAGCAGTCTTTTAATGGAGATTTTTGGGTCTTCTATATAGAGTGTCATGTCATCTGCAAATAGTGATAATTTAACTTCTTCCTTTCCTATCATTATTCCTTTTATTTCTCTCTCTTGTCTGATTGCCCTGGATAGTGTTTCCAGAACTATATTGAAAAGGAGTGGTGAGAATGGACATCCTTGTCTTGTTCCTGATTTTAAAGTGAAAGCTTTCAGTTTTGTCCATTAAGTATAATGTTGGCTGTTGCTTTGTCATAGAAGGCCTTTATAAGTTTGAGGTAGACACAGTGTATTCCGAGTTTCTGAAGGGTTTTTATCATGAACATGTGTTGGACTTTGTCGAAAGCTTTTTCTGCACCTATTGGATGACCATGTGGTTTTTGTTTTTGGCTCTGTTGATGTGGTGTATTACATTTATTGATTTGCATATATTAAACCATCCCTGCATTCCTGGAATGAATCCCATTTGGTCATGATGTATAATCTTCTTGATGATTTGCTGCATTCTATTTGCCAGTATTTGTTGAGAATCTTTGCATCAATGTTCATTAGTGAGATTGGCCTATAGTTCTCTTTTGGTTGGATCTTTCTCTGGTTTTGGTATTAGAGTAATACTTGCCTCCAGGAATGATTTAGGGAGGATTGCTTTCTTCTCAATTTCATTGAAAAATTTAAGGAGTATTGGCATCAAATCTTCTCTAAATTTCTTGTAGAATTCAGCTGTGAATCCATCCAGACCTTGACTTTTCTTTGTTGGTAAGTTTTTAATTACATTTTCAATTTCAATAGCTGATATTGGGTTGTTCAAAATTGCTATATCTTCTCGGTTGAGCTTTGGTAGTTCATATGTTTCTAGAAATCTGTCCATTTCCTATGTGTTTTCCACTCTATGTGAGTAGAGATTTTCAAAGTAGGTATTCATGATCTTTTGAATTTCCATGGGATCTGTAGTAATTTCTCCCTTTTCAGTTCTTATTGCATGAATTTGGGTTTTTTTCTTTCTTTCTCTTGATAAGGTTAGCTAGGGATTTATCAATTTTGTTTGTTTTCTCAAAAAACAGCTTTTTTGATTCAATAATTTTTTGTATTTTTTTTAGTTTCAATTGCATTGATTTCTGCTCTAGTCTTTACAATTTCCTCTCTTCTATGAGTTTTGGGTTTAGCTTGCTCTTCTTTTTCTAGAAGCTTGAAATGGAGCATTAGGTTGTTTATTTGTGCTCATTCTGTTTTCTTGATATGACAATTCATTGCTATATATTTCCCTCTTAAGACCACTTTCATTGCATCCCACAGATTACAGTATGTTGTTTCTATATTTTCATTAAATTGTAGGTATTGTTTTATTTCTTCTTTAATTTCATCTGTAGCCCACTGGTTGTTCAAAAGGCTGTTATTTAATTTCCATGTATTCATGCAGGTTTTACAATTTCTTTTGCCATTAATTTCCAATTTCAGTGCGCTATGGTCAGATACTATGCATGGTATGATTTCAATACTTTTGCATTTACTTAAGAATGTTTTATGGGATAATATATGGTCTATTTTGGAGAATGTCCCATGTGCAGCTGAGAAGAATGTGTATTCTGATGTGGTTGGGTGGAACACTCTGTAAACATCTACTAAGTCCAATTGCTCACAGGTATGATTCAGTTCTGTTATTTCTTTGCTGACTTTTTGTCTAGTTGATCTATCTCTT